>WOGI01000597.1:0-16738 GCA_015342205.1 Leptinotarsa peninsularis | reverse complement strand
ATCTGCCCGCGAATAGATCAAGAAATATCAATTAGGTTACGAACAGCGCCATCTGCCCGCGAATAGATCAACCAATAATGCCGATAATTCTGTCAGTACAGATCCCGATCTTGAGAATTACACACAAACATGCATATAAACAATCATACATACATACATACATACATACATACATACATACAGGTGAAGCTAATTTAAAGCGTGTAAAAAAAAAAGAAAAAAATCAACTTCAAAATAACCGCTTTGAAAAAATGTGCAGATCATGCATACATGTTTCCTTCAGATGCAAACTGGCAGAAAAAGCCCTTTCAAAACAACTAATTCTATATGAACATTGAGTTATACGAAAATCACTTTTTCCCAATCATTTTCTACTCCAAACGTACGAGGGGTACTATTAATATTTCGGGAATAGCAAAAATGACTATATTGTTTTTCGAAACACTCCCCTCGATGATCAATAAATACACTTTTACATCCGTTCAAATCATTTGTCAAAGCCGTTTTTTCATTCCTCTTGAGACACCTCCAAAAAATGGTTTTTGAACGCTTTTACTACTTTTTTGGCGTATGCAGTTTATCTTTAATGTTCGGGAACGAGAATAAGTCATTGGGTGCTAAATTTTGACTGCTCAAAATTCACCTATTTGACGAGATATGTGAATCATTCTCCATCATGACAATGATGATTAGTTTTCGGCGGTTAGTTTTGAGAATTTCTCCAAAGGATTTCGGCAAACCACTAAGAATTGACCGTTCTACGTTGCTCAAGCGGAACAGTGGCCACATGACCCATTCGGCTGAAGAAACAGACGACCATTTGCTTCGCTGTGCTTCTTCCACGAAACACTTTTGTTGGATTTAGCTCGTCTTGGAATACCCACACGGTCGATTGCTGTTTTGTTTTCGGCTCATACGCAGATATCCATGAATTGTCACCTGTAACGATTTTATACACGTCTTTTGAAGCACCGTGGTCAAACTTTTTAATCATTTCCTTACCCCACTTCCCGTAAGGCTATTTTTGGGGGATTGATAATTTATGGGGTATCCAACAAGAACAATTTTTTTACAAGTACATGTTCATGCAAAATCGAATGTAATGAAGTGGAACTAATGTGCAAGAATGCCTCTATCTCACAATATGTCAAATGACGATCTTACATTATCAGTTCACGCATCAATGTTTTGCGGCGAAACAACCGATTTTGGACGACCTTCAAGAAATTCGTCGGCTACCGAACTACGACTACGATTGAATTCACTATACCTACCAGCGATATACTGTGGTTTTTGATAATGCTTTAACGCCATACAAAGAACTGCATTCATTGATACATTCTTATTGAGATAATCCATGTCGAAAGTCGTTTGGATTGAAAAATAAACATGTTTTACATTGTTCACATAGTTTTTGCAAAGTGTTTATTCTGAAGGTAATTTTTCTCCTCTTTAGGAAAGTTTCCCACATTATTTGTTCTAAGATGGGCAAGTATAAAATCAAAATGTTAAATAAAACAAGCTCTAGTAAACTGTTACGTTTTCAATTGGAAAAAAATTCTATGGCAGGGATTGAATCAATTAACCTTAGAAATGTCTTTACAAACTACCATCGTCATTTTGGGCGAAATTGCCTCTTTTGATGACGTAAAGCAGAGATAGTAAAGAGAAATGCGTGTTTTCGTCTTAAAAAGGGAAAAATATGCTCAGGAGGAGTTGAAGCCAAGTGTTTTCGACCCAAAACTGTAAGTGAAATTTTATACTATTACTCTTTCATATTTTACGTTATGTAGCATTTCTATGACGAATGTTTGTAGTACAAACTTAGAAAAAAAACAAGACTTTCATGTATAGCCTGGCAAATCTAGCTGTGACTTCAAATGTTTGATTCGCAGTAGATTAGCTGGCGGAGTGGGGACAGGGCTCATTTACATCGACGAACTGGAGTAGCAAATATCGTGTTGGCACATTAAGTAAAGAAATTAATCTGTGTCGTGAACTGTGACTTATTTTTTTTTCAAAATCTCTTCGAACAGTAAACTGAAGAACAATGCTCTCAGTGGACAAAGCAAACAAATTGTGAACAACGTATTAAGAGTTATGCAAGCGGAAGCAATGGCAGATGGAATAAGAATTACTCTAGAGAAGGTAAGAAATAATAATAATAGTAAGTAAAATTTTAACCAATATTGTATTTCAACTTTGAAGGTTTGAAGAAAAAGTCAAATCAGAGATGGACAAAAATTGGGAGAAAAATTTTTTTTAATGCATTTGATGTATCAAAAATTACAAAATTATAATAGATGGTGCTGATTTGGCAATCTTTCGGAGATACATAATTGATTTCCATATCGAAGAGAAATAAGTTCTTACGCTTAGAGAAATTCATAAAAATATTATCCAAGATAGTGACTATCAGCGTAGCAGGTAGTCTTTGCGAAAAGAAATTCATAAACTTGGACTTCGATGGAGAAAGGTGAAAAATAACAGGAAAATATTGAGAAAACACATCCCATTCGACTACTTAGAATATGATTCTTGAAGAAAATGCGGACCTATTGTGAAGAATGTCGACCAATTATTCAAATGGATGAAACGTTCACATTACACATACGCACCAAAAAAGTTGAAATGATCATACCATGGAAGGTCTAATACACATATTATAAAAGGGTAATGTCTGATTATAATACGTGCGGGTGATGAAGATGGAAATCATTATAATACATTATGATTTATGACGAGATGAATTTTGATAATTATATGAAGCGTTATGGTGATCGATAATGATAAATCCAAAGGATTTAAATAAATTTGAACTTGCAGATGCGTAACGACTTGAATGATTTGAATACATACGAACCTGTCGATCAGAGTTCAGAGAAAAGCTCAGCTGCACCGAAGCTGAGTTGTAGATGACTGGCATTGTTCTGTCAAAAATAACAAACTCTGTCTTTCAGTATTGCTAGACTACTCTAACGAATTTGATCGTAGTGCCCACCCTACTTCTGGCAATACTGAAGTATCTGGTTTTTGCTTTCCGCATAGTAACACTGCTTGAAAATAACTTGCCGAAATGGAATGTGTGGTCCCACAAGGATCGATTTTAGATCCACTTCTCTTTGTTTTATATACTTCTCAGTTCTCACAGTGCCTTCTACATATTTCCATGCATTCTTACGCCAACAATATACAGTTGTATTTATAATCGATGAAAATTCACTCAATAGTGCTCTCAATCAAATGAGTCATGATCTGCACTCACCAAGTAACAGGTCAAAATTCAGTACTCTTGTACTCATCAGGAATAACCGAATCAGCAATTGTCTATGCCACAGAAGGCATATTCTTCACAGCGGCAAGCATTTTTTGAGACACCTCATTCGTGGTTTTTATTTGATGACCCGACTTTTTTTCTAACATTGGCAAAAACACATTTTAGAATTGTAAATACTATCCTGTGTATCCTGAAAATTTGGAAAAATGTATTTGATACTTATTGATTTCAGAAAGTGAGTGTACTATTTGTTAATTTCATGTGATCAGTATTTAGTTCATAACCTAGAGTAAAAAATGCATTTCTGATAGTTATTCAATCAAAACATTTTTGAACGTACCCCAAACCATGCATATGTTGTTACTAAAATTTCGCAGTTTTATGTGACCGTTTTTGTTAGGATACTTGGATAATGATCCATAATTCACACTTTTAAACCGATCATAGTTGACCAGGTACGTACTTTCGAAGCAAATAGCAGATGAGCAAGCTCATTACTTTATTTTCATTAATAAGCTTCCAAAATTCACCTACTTCAAAATTATTTTCAAATATTATACTGAATCTTCGAATAGTTCGTTGCATAATAATATGGCATGCAACGATGTAAGACCCCATCTGACAGTGAATTGTACAGAATTTCGCCTTGCGTTTTTGAATGATTAATACCAACTCCATAGATATCCTACTTGGTACGGGTGGCTTAAATTTTGCTCACGACTCATATCATAAACTTCCATCATGATTGCACGCAGCTGTATTTTTCTTAATATCACTGTATTTTCGATGGAATATGATTCTTGTAGTAAAGATTAAACAAATCTATATGTTGTATGAAGGCTATTTTCTGGCCGTGGTTGGCAGGTTTTAATGCCTGACGTTTGTCTACCGCTGCGGTAGATATGTTCAAAGGCAATGTGATGACGGTTGCAATACCCGAGCTCTGGTTCTTGTTCCTGTTGTATCGAACGCATTAACTCCTATTTCCGTATACTGGGCGTTCTATTTATAACGTTCTTAATTGTATTACCTGTTCGTATTCGTATACCTCTAAGAACAGGTAGCTCTTCTTTTCTATTGAAATTATCCCTATGCTTTCGAATCTCTATTGCCTCTCTCTATATTCTTGGGTAGTAATTTTGGGTACTGTCCAGCATTACTGTATCTTCGAATGATAATGTGGATGGATACCTTCTTTGTTGAGAGCATGTTCGGCCACAGCCAACTTGTCGATTTGTCCGAGGCGAAAGTTTTTCTTGTGTTCGGAGAGACGGGCCCCTATACTTCGTTCCGTGGTTCCGATGTAGACCGACCCGCGGCGACGTGGAATCCAGTATATCCCTGGCGTTGCTAGAGGTACTCTAGGATCATTCGCTGATCTGAGATTTTGCCTAATAACTCTTGTTGGCTTAAATATTAGTTTCATGATGTGTTTCACTAAGATTATACCAATCCGGTACCGGATTTCGTGTAACTGCGGGTCGGTCTACATCGGAACCACGAAACGAAGCATAGGGACCGGTCTCTCCGAAACTGTCTTCTCGGACAAACCGACAAGTCGGCTGTGGCCGAACATGCTCTCAACAATGAAGGTATTCACACAAGACAAAGAATATTAATAAAAGCTGGCAACCTGTTCTTAGAGGAATACAATTAAGAACGATATAAATAGAGCGCCTAGTACAGGAATAGTTGCTTAGCCAGACTTCAAATTGATCTCATTTTCAGACTCACTGAGAACCAACACTTGTTCGTGAATAAAGACACTCGTCTCCGGTTAGTTTTTGGGGAACCCATGCAAAAATTCAGTTAGGAAAGTCATGATAAAACAACACAACAGATCAGAAAGTGAAAGCACCTAGAGGCTGACTTTCGACCAAAGAAGGTCAGATGTCAATCTTGCTGTAGTGCCCATCAGTAAGTTGAGGACCGCTCCGAAGGAGCGGAGGTGGATGGACGAGATGGGATCTTCTGCACACATTAACCCTGTGTAGAAGATTTCAACTCAGGTCACTCAACCCGGGAGGGGGCATGGAGGGGACTTACCGGTTAGTCTTAGTCGAGACTTCGAAGATATAACCTTTTCCCTCGCAGTCAGCGCACATACCACTAATGATATCGATATCATTTATAAAAATACACGTTCGAAGTGTAGAGCAACCTATTTTTATGTGAAATTATACTCATGCAATAGATGCACTTGTTCATGCACTACAGATATTTCTTTTGTCCCTCCTCTGGTTCTCCATTCTAGTGAAATATTATTCATATTTCTCTTCAACTCCTTGTAGTTGCGCAAAGCTCCAACTCCTTCCGAACAGCACTAACAGTGAAATATATTTTCAACGTTGAAAGAGAAATCCGCAGATTTGTAAGGTTTGACAACAGTCAATGGTTCACTTGATTTTTTAGATTGAGAAGTTTAGTTTAACTATTAGGTTGTTTCAGAAGTTTTGTCCGTTTTAATGTCACGTGTGATGAAAAATGGATCCTCTACGACAACGAAAAAAGACCATGGTTACTGTATGGTTGTCAGCGGCTGGTTTGAAACACTTTAGAAGAGGTCCGATCCTGCCTCACGATAACACCCGTCCGCTCATTTCACAAATCACCGTCCGAAGTTTAAACAAATTGTGCGTCGAAGTTATGCCTCGCTCATCATATTCCCCAGACCTGTTGCCAATCGACTACCATCTTTTTAAGCATTTCGATAATTTTCTCACCTGTAGAACCATCGCCAATCAGGACCAAGCAAAAATGGTCTTCGCCGACTCCATCGAATCCCGAGTATATCATTTTCATGCTGACGGAAATAATCAACTTGTGTTACATTGACAAAAGTACACTGATTAAAATTGCTCTCATCTCGATTAAGTTGAATAAATATTCACCGAGATATTACAGTTGAAAGTAGACTCATGAAAAAGGACAAAACTTTTGAAATTTCCAAATATATTTCTGTTGCCTGAACAGTCTATTTATGAATGTTCGTTGATGCTTTACAATGATTATTAGTATATTTTCCGTTCTATCAATGTACTGAATCGATGCCGTTTGAAAGAATTTTCTGGAAATTTTGGGCTGGAAAATTCTGCGATGCACCTTCTCAATTTTCTAAATTCTCTGTAGTACTCAAAAGAATAGCTTCTGAGGTATTTTTGATATTCTGAATTCTTGTCTTTATTCCAAGACTAACTAACATTTTCGATCAACTCTTTATCCATGTGTAACGCCTTTATTGATTTTATGTCAACTGCTCATATATACCAATTATCGAGAAAGATAAAGGAAGAGTGAAAGAGGAAAAGCTCTAAATTTCAGTTATTTTCAATGTTTCTCAGTTGGTCCGTGCAGGAGTTCTGTATATCCCGAAACACTAGTCGTTAATGACTTAAATACCAGTCTTATATAATGGTTACACCAGTTTGACAGTCTTTCTTTGACAAAACATTTACATTGTACCACAGAATTGAATAATTTTCTAACAGTACTTGAAGAGGACTAGAGAAGGCAAAACATATGAATAACATTGTTATATGACTACGGCATATCAGCCCCAAGAGAAGTGGAGGAACAAAAATTATGCTTAAAGTGATTGCATGATATTTTACATTGGAACCTACCCATATCTGTACAAGACCAATATAAAGATCTACTTTTCTGCAAGGCTCGGGGTTCTCCCAAGTTGTATTCCTCCATGAGAATCTTTTTGGTAGCTACAGCAATTTTATCATCTATTGAATCGTAAGCATCATAAGTTGGATCCAGTCTGATGTTGGGGTGGACGTCTGACCATTTTCCACAAGCATATTTGTAGAAATCATCGCAAGGATCAACTTCAGGGTCCATTGAGAGCTTAAGATTTGCTGCAGCTCGAAGACATTCATTGGATGTACAAAGTTTAAGGTGACATTCTGAAATTTAAAGGAATTTATATGTAGTAAAAACTTGAATTATTCGACAATGTTTATGAGTAACATATGTAGTAACATATGAGTTATAGTTTTGAAAGAATTTTAGAAAAAAACATTGCTTCGTAATGAATATTACTAGAGTTTTATCCCAACATCTAATCATTATTTTAAGAACTCGACACGTGTTTAGATCACCAAGTGGTCATCTTCAACAGAAAGATTAAAACTAGTAGTTTTGGTTTGGCCAATATGAAGTTTTGGGGAAGAACCACAAATCAACTCATATACTCTCGATCTGAAGTTTTGCCTTTATTGTTTTAATTGAATTTGCCTTAGTTATCATTTGATCTGTAGGCCACGTCCAAGCATTTCTTATTAAAAAACGAGCCATGTTATTGTGGGTTCACCAAAGTATGTGGATGTGTGCAGAAGGAAGAATCTCCATACCATTCACTCCAGGTAGCATCTGAGCTGTCCTCAACCTGCTGCTTGGCACTTCGACGAGAATAAAATTCAACTTCTTTCGGTTCGCAGTCAACCAGTTATTTGATTGAGGGAAGTAGAATTATTTTGATTAGAAGCAATTCAATAATGGGGTTGATATTGTGTCGAGAGACCAGCTCCAGGTTCTGTATGATAATGTTAATGTGCCCTCAAGTGTCTTGCTTCGTTCGTCCTAGAAATCTCTTCCAAGGATTAGCTCTCTTGTTTCATATGCCCGACTGTTGCTGCAGGTATCCTGTGATTTTCGGCTGTCAAGTAGTCTGCATGAAGAGCCAACTTGTTGAAGTTGTTTGTCGTCCGGATTAGGCCTGTTGGCCGAGAAGAGGTGTGGAGAAAGAACTTTGTCTTGAGGGATTTCTGTCTTTACTTTATATCTCATTTGTTTATCAAAAAAATATAATGGGTTTTCACTCATATGATCCAAACTATTCCAAACTCAATGCCCCATCAAACACATTCTGGCAATGATGCGCAAAAGCTATGTCCAAATTATTGATATATTGATGTAATGTCACATGTTTCCACTTCCGAGTAGCATAAACATCATTACTTCAAACAAACAGTTTATTGTTTAAGTTTGAAAATGTCCATATGGGACGAAACTGCAGTAACGTTAGTTACAAGTAAAAGTGGTAAAAAACATAGAAATTTTCATTTCTCTTCTCATTATGATTTTCTACCACGTAGTAACAGTTAGATCCATGAATTTGATTATTTAGTTACCTCCTGATTCCTAAATGGTCCAATAGAGCCCTGCATTACTGTAACAAAAGACAATGGTTACCTGACGCCCCTCCGTTTCAAGTCGATATCAGAACATGTTCATAAAACTTTTTATGAAGGGTGTCATCTGACTTGATAAACTCTTAATACTGACCTGAATTTTTCGTAGTTTTTTTGATCGGCAATGTTCATATAATACTGAAAAGTCAAATTCCCTATGAAATTCCAAATCATCGTTCCCGAGGGTTTCGATGATTTGATGATCATTGGATAAATTTTATTTCTTGACTTATGTATCAAACAATTATGTTTGCCACTACGCTATTCGAATGAATAAAGCACTAAGTACTTGAAATTTGTCGATATCAACAAGCTTTATTCAGTATAAGAGAAGCTTTTTTTGTGCTACTTTCTTCTGACCACCGCTTTGGTCAATGATTATACGACCTATCAGTCAGGAGTCAATACGTAATAAAATATATGAATTGGTGTTTAAAGCTAATGAGTACTTTCAAAAGTTCTCAGGAATATAGCTTTTTGGCTTTCAACTTCTCCATCATTGAGAAAAAAATGTGGGAAACTTCCAAAAGAAGAAAGAACGGTGTGGGTGCGCGCGCGCGTGTGTGTGTGTGTGCGTGTGCGTGCGTGAGTGCGTGAGTGTGTAGACGTTTTTCACATGTTTTGTTCAATGACGGTGAATTAGTAAGACAAAAGCTTCTTCTCAAAAGTCAATCCTGAAAACTTCCCTCTTCAATTCAAAGAGAAGTTCTTGGCTTCGAACATATTGAAAAAATAAAATTAGGTTAATTTTTTCCAAATTTCAATTCGTATTCAGTGGTCCTGAGATGTGGTCTAATTTGTATTTTTTAGTGGTTCTGAGATGAGTGAACTAGTAAGTTCTAGAACAGTACAATTTCGAATATACTGGAGCGATTAAATTACGTATTATTATGTCAACATCAAGAAAGAAGGTACTATTTCAGCCGCAAGTCCTCAGTGAAACGTCCACTCCCGATCCATGTCAGCGCTGAGATGGAATGTTCCTTTACTATACAACCTTTTGCCGTCATTTTTGTATTTTTTGCCATCTGCACCGGAAGAACTCAGAGCTACCACCGTGAAATTCATGCATAAAGGGTAATAAGGGGTACAAACTAGGAGCCAAAAACGGCTATTTTCTCCGATTATATTTTTTCTATAACCCTCTGACCTAAACTCTCACTTAGCAAGCCACGAATAATACTAGGCAGATGACATTTCCGAAGATAATCTTTTCCAATTCTCTCCAAAATGATAGAGTCAAATGTTGTATCTTTCACATACGCGCTCGATAACAAACCTTTCACGTTCGTTATCAGCATCTCTGTTCTTTAAATAAATATTTACATTAATTCTACGATGTTATCACATCGTCAAAAAAGCAAAGTCCACTCTGTGAATCATGAATAATATTTCCAAACTTCTGATCCTGAACTGTTTCCAAAGCTGTAGAAATGTTACATGTGTCCTCTACTAGATTACGGTACCGTTATCTAGTCTCCTCACTTAATCAATCAAAAGCAGAGCTTAGCCTAGAAGATATTCAGAAAAGAGGCACCAAGTGGGTAGCGAGTTTATCTCACTTTCCTACGAGGAACATCTGGAACGTCAGAAAGTTCCTATTTTCAGCGAAAGTCGCATGGTGACCTGCTATACACCTATGACACAACTTCATTCACTTTAAATTCCGTCCTTTAGGCTATTTGGTTACACTTTCTGTCGAATAAATTATTTCACGACTGAATCGCCCTTCCAAATCATATTGAGAGCGTCTCATCCTTTAGGAACCGTAGTCCCAACTTCGTTAGTCCTTCTGAACAAGTGTCAATCCAGCTCAGGTACCACATCCTTCGTTCTACTGATTTTTTTGCAGCTTTTGTCAGTACCGTGTAAACTTTTTCATATATTTAGCAAATTATTTCATACAATGTTTCTTTTTTTTTAATTAACTGATAAATGATGAATAAATAGAATAAATCTTGCCCATGAAAGCGTGATGAAACGTAAACCTGACTCTTCAAAAAATATCTGATTCAAACATGAGCGAGAAGGGAATAAAGCTTGATTGTGTTTTATTCATATTTTTAACTTCTTTGGATTTTTTCATCATTCGTCATTTTTGACATTATTTCTGTCTCAACTGCCTAATCTGAACATTTTGGTTTTCGGTTGTAATATCTCATTGATTTTCATTTTATTTTTTCTTTCATAGATATGAAATCTCTTAAAACTTTTTCAGATAATGGTAATCCAAACCAATATACTCATCAAATACACAATTTCCGAGTATATTGTGGAAGTTTCATTAACTCCTTTTAATTTTTCCAATTCACAATATTTCACATTACGAGTATTATACATTTCTTTCAAGCCTTTCACGCTGTATCAAAGGATAATCCAAAATGTATTTCTATGGTAAGCGTTGACTGTCAGAAGTGTGTCAGACAAGTTGACAAATTCATCATGAAATTCAAAGATGTACACGAATGTTCTTTCACTAACAGAGGAATCGATAGTTTATATCCTTTGCCTCCAAATGCCACAATAGCTGCAAGATTATTGCGAGTTTTCCGAGGACTCTGCCTCATGGATCCACTAGATGTCAAAACCAAAGAGTTTTTTCGAAATAAGTCAACTATGTTAGCAGAACAGAAGAGACATGCGAATAGTCCTAATCGGTTTGTGATCCACCCGTTCAGCAAAATGAATCATTATTTGGAAATTATTTTTTTCGTTTCATGGTTGTGGCAATACTTCAGTATTCCAATAATACATGGTTTTCGTCATCAACATAGTCTCCCAATTGTGATCATAAAAAAACTTTTGAACTTATTCCAGTTGGTAGTATTTTTATCGTTTTTTTTTCTGGGATACGTGGATACGAAAAAAAGAGAAATCGTTATCGAACCGAGAAAGATATTGTTTCGATATTTGACAACTTACTTCTTTTTCGACTTGATTGCTGTTTTTTACTACGATCTTATATTCCTGACTTTGGATGAGAAGAAACTTCTATTTGACTATTATACCTTGAACTATATTACTTCGGTAATGGGAACAGTAGCATATTTCGTCAGATTCAAGTATTTCATAGAGATTTCTAGAAATATTGCAACACACCTAGGTCTACCGAAATCAGTCTATACTTTGTGCTACCACTTCACTGTTACAGCTCTGGTTTTACATATAATGGCTTGCTCTCTATTTTCAATACCAAGATTATCTTATGGAGAAACATTTCCAGTAGGTTCATGGCTTTGGCAGGCAAATATGCATGATATTCGTGAAGTTTATTTCGGAGCTTTGTATTGCGAATCTATGATAATGACGGTTTGTTATTTTTTTGGAGCTACATTTGATAAATATAAAATATTGGAACCCGAAGAAGAAGTTGTTCTCACAATCGTTAGTATATTTGGTCGATTATACACTTTGTACCTGCTAGCGGATATATTGAAAATTTTTGGACTAGTCGGTGTTTCCGAAAGTAAATACGAACAATATCTGGGTCAATTAGAAGAATATATGCTATCTAAAAATTTGCCCGATGAATTGAGACTCAAACTGTTAAAATTCTATGAGTACAAGTTGAAGAAGCATTATTTCAATGAAACTCAAATCTTTGCCACTCTGTCGGAAAATTTGAAGACGGAATTGTTTCTATTTGGAGCCAGAAGACTAATTGAAAAAGCTCAAGTACTGAAATCACTTCCTAAACCAACTCTTGCCGCACTGCTAGCTGTCATGAGGTCGGAAACATTTGTACAGATGGATGTCATTACGAAAGCAGGAAGTTCCATTGAGAATATATACTTCATATCTGCAGGAACAGTCGCTGTTATTAATTCGGAAAATATAGAAATAAATCACCTGGAGGATGGTGATGAGTTTGGATTTTTTGTCACTTCTGAAGGGAAGCAATTGTTTACACACGTTGCGATAGAAACATCGGAAATTTTTTATTTGTCAAAAAAAACGTTATTAGAATTCTTAGGAACACATCCAGAAATCTTCAAATATTTTGATGCTAGGGTGAGAAAGCTGAGTGAAAAATACAGGAATATCGAATCGACAATTGGCAGAGGAGGAGATGATGTTCTTTCTTCGTTAAGATCTGGAAATATTCTGGAAAAACAAAACATCAGGGAAATGGATTTCGAGTTCACCGTTTGATGGTTGGTTCACAGTAATCTAATTTTGTTGAATTCGGTTAGTTACTTACCTTTAATTCATTATTAATTGGAGTTCCTGTTAATAAAAGTCCTAACATAATTTGAAATTACTGGATTTCGACATTTGGAAAATTCAGATTACTGTAGAAATTGACTGATATAGAGGTGCTAATCTCTCAAGACCATGTAGGCTGAAACTACACAAATCCTCGATCAGTACACTCAATGTTGATATTTATAATATATTTCCACCCACTGGATCTACCTATATGAAGTTTCAATAGGTTTATCAAATATTTCCTGACTACACATTGTTTTTATAGTATCAACGAGTCCCTGTAGAAAGGGCAACCTTTCACTTCATCCTGATAAGTTACTGCGTAAATTCAACGTATTTTTCAAATAGAAAAATGTTCTATTTATCGGTAACTTGAAGTATTCAATAATTTTGACTATTACTATTGAAGAAAAATATGAATACAATTACCTGTCTTAACATTTCGTAGGCTAAAATTTGTCACCGTCTTCAGAATTAGAAAAGGTCTAGGTATTTGGTTTTTTTTTTGCTGATCCTCTTTATTTATCGACATCTGTCTAAGACGTTTCTAAATGTGTAATTTGTCGATGTTGATTGACTTCTAGAACATTTGATGTAGTACAAGTTGTTTGGTGCCAGGTATGATCTATTTCGAACAGCTCCTTAGAAATGGATCTTGAACAAAAATATGGATAGTGATGAAATAACAACAAACTTATATCAAAAAACACCTGTAGTACAAGGTGTTTTCTGATTGAATGTTTAAGTCAATCAACAACGTTGACATATTTGCTTCGTAAAGGTTTTATGGATTCATAAATATGATCATGTTATAAAAGTTTATGAAAACAAAATCATAACTGTTTGTTGCAATGACAAAATTATTTGAAAAAACTTTCCTCATAATTTTTTTGTTTATGATAGTTTTTTTAATCTTCATATGAATATTTGAGGAATACTTTCATTCGAAAATTCAAAGAGTTATGAATAATTCAAGAAAAAATTATGGATTTAAAAAAATACCTCAAATAACAATTATATTTTTTATAAACGTATAAAGGAATACCAATTATGATGTTTAAGAGAAGAACAATTTCTTACTCACCATCAAATCAGTCGAAAAGTTGAAAGAATATAAACATGACTCAACCTCTGACGGAAGCACCAAACTCTTACGAAGGTTCGAAATGGATAAATACTTCAATCTAGCAGACCACTATTATAACCTTCATTCAGGCATTGTTCACTCTGGTTCTGGCATTGAATCTGATCATTATTATGCCTTGGTCAAAGACGAAACGGACTGGTTTAACGGTTTAAGTAACACGATAGTCGTGTTACGAAGTGTTCTGGCGATGTATTGAATTTATTGGAGCCTCTGGAGACACCCTACATTTTGTTTTATGAGAGAGAGGACATTGGCAGATCAACATCTTCAGATGATGTGGTGATGCAGGTTTTTCCAGGTTTTCCTGCAGCTGGAAAAGCAAATGCGCCACTGGAATCAATGAAGTCGCCCGGAGCGCCGATTAATTTTTGTTGTTGTTTTATAATTTCACGATTTGTATTTTGGAAGTGTTGATGAAGACATCAATTCGAGGAATTTTTTTTGAAAATCATTTTTTGTCATGATAAGAAAATAATATTTTTGTATACACTAGACTTAGCTCGCACAAGTTTCGACTTCTGAGGGTTGTCGTTCATAGGGGTGTGTCAGTAAACAAATTTCAAACAGATTTTTATGAATGATATCTCTATAAATGATGTAAATGATGCATTAATAAATTCTAGCCAGAGTCAGTTTCTACTGTTGATTTTGTTAGAAGGTGAATGTTCCGTAGTGTATTTCATTAGTTCAGACTTCCATTGTCTAATATGATATAAATTGATTTGAAATTCCTGATAGAATCTGTAAACAAATTGAAAATATTAGCTGAAAAACAGTTTCATTAGGCAAAAAACTGAAATTACAATGAAATAACATACAAGAAACAACAAAAAAAAACAAAAAAATTGAACTATTAACACAAGCTGAAAAAATTTAAAAATCATAAACAAGAAATGAAAATTAAAAATATAAAATTTATAGAATCCAAACCAAGTTACTTCATGACGTTTCGATTGTTAGTATCCACAATCGTCTTCGGGTGATAACTGGACTTTTTCCTTCGAGATCTGACTATTTATAGGTCATTTGACTGCTTTCACCTATTCCCTCTTTCATCTCTCCGCTTCATTGGTTTTTAGCGGGAGCTGACAGTTTGGCGGATGTACATCAGGTGTAATAACCAGAGGACGGATTTTGGATATATTTCCGGGAATTGCAGGAGATACCACAGATGCCTATCGATATATTGATGGACACATATTGTTTTCCAGAAATTACTTCTACTATAAATATAATGAGTTCACTCGAAAAATAGTTGAAGTTTGGAAAATTCAATTGGAATATATTCAGTATTCCATGTCTTGCAGAAGGACTTTCGCAACAGCTCAAAGAACTCCTGAAGAAATTTACATCTATACATCAATAAATGACTATTTATGCAACAACACACAAAAAACCTATATTATTATGCAATCAGAAAATTTTTCAAAATAGGAACCGATTTTTTTTTCAAGTCATCCACATGAACAAGACGAAGATTTTATTGAATATGTTGGAAAATTCATTGAAATGAATAAGAAAACTAAAAATTAATGAAAATCAAAATGAGAACAAATCTTCACATAACGTTAATGCAGCATGAAATTGATTATTGTGTGACATCATATTGCTGTAGATGATTTTAAAATTTCCTTTTCATCGTACACGGTGACTGACAATTCCAATGAATTATTATTAACAGCGCTCTTTCGGCACATCATGATCTTTGTTCATTTCTTCCTCAATACATCAAGCATTTCCCACAATTCACCAATTATCAACGAAGCCGCTAGGTTTGTTTCTCTCTAATACTAGATGGCGTTGAATGACCTCACAATTTCCCCACGATAAACCGACTATCGATAACGGTTTACTGCTTTTCTGTCAAGAGTTATTTTTGTTTTTTTTTCTGAATCCGAACAAAAATGAACATCATCGCTTTATTTTTGATGTGTTTTTTGTAGCGATTATCGGAATAATTTGGCATGTTACAAGGCAAATCATATGGGTTTTAGGAGTGTTCAAAATGACCGTTTCAACGTGTTATATTCTTGCGAAAATTTTGATGTGCATTATATTATCAAATAAAATACACCTCATATGAGTAATTCATTACTGAAATGATGTTGACTTATCTACATTAGTTGATAATCGATGTTTTTATTTTCATGCTCTCCAGTAAAATTGTGAGGTGACATCACCCACACAATTCTCTGTATCTCTAAAAATTAACAAAATCAGTTTCACCAGTCCAAACACGTTCCTTATGTTTTCCTTGAACGATGTATTTTGAGGCATCGTGTGTACGTTCCTAATTGGCTCACACATATACCCTCCCGATGGAAATCGCACGTTGAAACGTTAGATCACTCCATCGTTGAACTGTCAAGTATTTTGCCTAAACAATGTATCCACCGATGACAGTCATTGGTTCATCAATATGAATAAACGTCTGAAGAAGCCAGCCAGCTGACGAAACGTTAGGATGAAGTTCCAAACTTCAATGATAATAAAGTTAGCCTCCTATGTCTTTTACATTTCTGAAAATGCTTAAATATGTTTCTTGCCATCGAGACGAATCCATTGATGTCGAAATTATCGAAATCGAACGACAGGAAGTGAAAACCGGAAATAGCCATTCTATTGTAGATTTGAACTCTTTTCCATATGGACAATCCGAACTCACCATTAGTTTTCTTCTATCTCAATTAATATAAACCGGAAGGGCTCATTTGTCGATGAATCGTAAAGATCCGAAACTTCTTTGATTCATATATTGGTCAACATCATCGATGATAAATGGTAGGTAGGTAGGTAGGTAGGTCTCAAGTGAGTGGGTCTATTTGACCCTCCACCGCAACTCGCAAGGGTTTATTGTGGCTCACACCTTTTCTCACTCGGCCAAATAAACCAAGCTTCTTAACG
>WOGI01000596.1:0-16742 GCA_015342205.1 Leptinotarsa peninsularis | reverse complement strand
TTCAGGAAATTATTAAATGTTCCGCCATTTTGTAGTAGGTGAAGATATTGACTTCATATTCTAGGGTTGTGAAGTATTCATCAGGAGCTTCAAAATGATGTGTCACAAGACCCCCTTTTCATTAATTTTTTTTCCCAGATGGCGCCCAGTCGCCATCTTGACAGTTTCATCTCTCAATTTCACTTATAAGTAAAGTATTCATGCATTAATTTCATCATCCCAAATTTACATTTTTTGAGTTGACCCGTTCAAAAAATAAAAGGGGAGGGACATTAAAGAAATGCACTGTACATTCTTATCAAGTAGCCATCCTCCCTTTATAATTGGCAAATAAAAAAACAGCAGTATCCAAGAGTAGACCTACACTCCGCACTGACACATAAAAATTGCACTAAATATATTGAGACACGACACAATTTGATGGACTATCCATGAAATATGTACTGTTACCAGAATAGCCTACATTTACATGGGATGGTTCGAAAGTTCAAAAGGGTCTCGTATCTGGTTGAGATATGTCAATGACACGTTCATTATAAGAAATTATCACAGAACCACTTGAATTTTTACATTACTTCAAGTACAACAAACCTTTCATAAAATTCACAGTAGAGAAGAAATCCCAAATTGAATTATCGTTACTATAGTCCTAAAAATTCAAAAGACCAACAAGTGGGAAACTTCCCTCCATAGAGAACCGATTCTCTGAAATATGAACATCGAAATCTTCAAAACACTTCCAGTCTCAGCAAAACCAAAAAGCCAGTAGAATAAATATTGGAAAGAAGAAAACAACGAGGAGGAACCATTAAAACTGGAGGTCTTTGTCCCTTGCTTCAAACAAATTATTGGAGATGATCAGAAGAAGAATAGTATCTAATTACAATTATTAGAATCTGCTTTAGATCCGAATGCAAAACCTCTGAAATGTAAATCCTAGAATTACACCTACTGAATACAATGTGACTGTGATTCGATGAAAAAATACTCAACGATTAGAAACCAGTGAATTAGGTAAATGTCTGAATTTGCCAACGTAATAGCAAGTAAATTATATTTTTTATGTATTCTCTCTTGGGAGTCAAATACTGTAATATTTCTAGAACTCTAACTCTCAGCTAGACATATTGTCAACTAGAATTGAAGGAATGTTCTTCATTTCAATTATGTTCACCTTTTAAAATTGCTTTATAACGTTATATCAGTTCATGGCTTTAACTTCAATCATACGTAAGTAACACTTTATTGTAAAATCGTTTGGGAAAGCAGATACTTTTGCTATTCACTCTCTTTTTATTAGTGGATGGATGTTTTATTAGATAGAGTATTTTCCAATATATTGTCTATTATTTTTTTTACTTGTTACTTTTTTACCCATTGGATCCGTGTACTAATAATTCTGTCATAGGTTTAAATGATAGGTAGGTACTTCTTCACCAAAAAAAGCATTATTTTATAAAAAAGACGATATTCGAAAATTGGTGATAATAATAACTGAATTCTTCATCAAAATTGAAGTTTATCCTCTAAGGACCGAAGAACTATATTATTTTGTCATTGACAAAATGACAGCTTAATGAATAGGAAATGAAAGTATTCCACCTGAGGTTTTTGAAAGATTTTTTTATGTGAAAATATTGAATGGCTTTTCATGATTTCATTGAGGTCTTTCATCAATCGAAGTACCTAATGAGAGTGATATTATAAAGCTGAATAATTTTTTATACAATATGTTTATGAAATATTTCAATTAAATTTTTATATGAGACGTTATGACAATTTTGACCGTGACTGAATTTCATACTAAATATTAATAAAGAAGATTCGATATGGCTCTCTAAATTTCGTACCCAAATAAACTATTTGTATATTCCAAAATTCTAATTTTTCATGTAGATAACACACGATTCCATAAAAAATAACAAGATAATACCCAATTTTAGAACAGACCGTAGAACATTTGGCAAACCTCAATTCTTCGATTAGATACAGGAACACATGATTGATTATCCTTTTCATCAATTCCAGACCGAGATTTTTTTACAGAAATCATCAACAACAAACTGAGGTGATAATGTCCAGTGCTCCGTCGACCCCTTCCAAGCACATGGACACCAGCCAAGAAGAAACCATCGACGACTATAAACATCAAAACTTTTGCGGCGAAACGGTAGTTCTTCTAGGAACGGATTCCAGCGGCTCGTTAGTCAGCAAAAGTGACGGTTCTTCCATTATAAACGGAGGGTTCTTTAACGAAACCTTGGACTTGTCCCAAGAGGACATTCAAAGGACCCTTTCTGCCAATATGCCCCTGTGTTCATCCGAACTAGATACTCATCAACGACATAATTCCGAATCAAACAACGCCGGTCATCAGAACAAGGTGCAGTCCCAACAGCAAAATCTCACCACCGAGATCAATCCAATGGATTTCATTGACAGTTGCGACGTGGTAGTTTCACCGACCAACGTGGTCGACGATGATGTTTTCGTCAATTTAGATGCGTTCGATATGCTTGGCGAATTTCCAGACCTAGAAGCGTTAGATTCCAGCCACGCTGGACTTCTCGACGTCAATCCGTCCGAAGGTAGAGGTAACACCAAAGCACACAATGAACACCAGCAGCAAAACCATTCCTTGGAGGGGTCGGCGAAGATCACCGACTATTCTCCAGAATGGGCGTATCCAGAAGGAGGCGTGAAAGTTTTGGTTACTGGACCGTGGCATTCATCTGGACCTTACACAGTACTTTTTGATACATTCCCTGTACCCACTACTTTAGTACAAAGTGGTGTCTTACGTTGTTATTGTCCAGGTAAGTTAATTTTGATTGTGTTTATAGGTGAATATTTTGTAAACGAAGATATCTATTCAGAAATTTGAGTAAAAAATAGGTTGCATCTTATAATTAATTCAATCTCAAGTTTACTGAAAGGTAGAACTTATTCCTTTGGTGTAGAATGAATCCAAAAAATCACTCTTTATAATAATAATAATACGTCTTTATTCACCATAAAAGTACAATTAAAATAAACAAAAAGAAGAAAAAGAAAACAACTTTCAGTATAAAGGTAAATATAGGCGGAGTATCAGCCAAGGCTGTTTTTAAACTCAATCTAGAAATAGCAATAGTTAAACAATAACAAGAAAGTCGAGTTAACAGTGATACTGACATGAAAAATCAAAAAATGTATGCAACCGTTGTAGGAAATTCCTCTTTGTAATACCAAGGTCGGGAACGGACAAGAGATCAGACATTTAAATAGGTCTCCAGTCTTTTAAAGTTTTTTATTGTATAAGATGTAAACTCACGGTGTAGTTGATTGTAATGTTTAGATGCATTTTACGAGAAGCAGTGGGTGAAGATGGAAGATTTGTGTTTGGGGATGACTAAAACTGAACTATTCCTTGTGGTGAAACTATTTATTATTAAGAAAGTTCTAAGGCTCTTCATTACCTAATCAGGTTGACGAAATATCAAAACTTTATGAGAGTTGATGAGTAGATGCAGTGTTTTAAGCTTCTCAACAAGTTTCGACTCCAGTAGATTGCAGAACATTTCATATTTCTTGTGAAAAAAGTCTTTCGAATGTCTAAAAATACTTATGACTATTAGTAATTGTACCCACCGTTAATGATCATATTTGACTAGATGGTATCTAAAATGTTTCAGAAACTGACAGAATCAACAAATTTCCTCAACTAGTTTGATAGAGATTAGCATTATCATACCAGGATATTTATTTCAATAACAATCGTTATACTCTTGTTGCAGCTCACGAGGCTGGATTAGCAACTTTGCAAGTAGCATGCGATGGCTATGTGATTTCCAACTCTGTGATATTTGAGTATAAGCTCCCACCTAGAGAAGAGCATGTGGCTACCCAAGAACCTAAAGTAGAAAGATGCAACGACAATTTACTTAAGTTCACTTTGCTTCAAAGACTCGAAGCAATGGACGATAGACTTCAAATCAAACAAGAGCCGACAGATGGCGATGTGGTAATATATTTTTTTTCATTTGTTCTGTTATTTGATTATTCACAAAGTATTTTGTTCCTATAAGGTTGAAGACACGGCTCTTTTTGGACAACCGAATTTTGAAGACAGGCTAGTTAACTTTTGTCAAAATATGACTTCTCGAATATGGAGACAAGGAGAAGAATTGAGTGTCTCTTGGTTTGCTAGCCATAGGGGAATGACACTCTTACATCTTGCGGCTTCCTTGGGATACTCACGTTTAGTGTGTGCCATGCTTCACTGGAGGGCGGAAAATTCTTCGTTACTATTAGAAACTGAAGTAGATGCTCTCAGTCAGGACGAAGATGGATTCACGGCATTGGTAAGTATACAACAAATTAATGAGGTTTGGATTGCAGGGTATTCGATAGCCCAAGCTGCGAAAAAAAAACGAAATAATAAATAAACTTGATATTGATGACAATAAATTAGATAAAATTTACATTCAAATATTTATTCAAGATGTGGGCATGCGCTAGAGGACACACAGAAACAGCAGTGATGCTTTACAAATGGAACCACATGGCTTTGAGTATGAGGAATTCAACGAATCAAACGGCGTTAGAATGTGCTCGAATAAATAATCATGTGGATCTAGTGAAGGAACTGGAAAAACTGGAATTACGAAGGGATAAAGCAAACATGCTTTTACAATCTAGTCAGTCTTCCACAGATGCAGCTCCTTCCCCGACTGTTATATCGCCTGCAAGTTCTGTAGCTTCTCTGAATTCCATAGCTTCAACTAGTAAATCCCATGATGGAGTCTTCTTGAGACCAGGGGCTGTCACAAGGTCAGAGAAATTCAAATATTTTATATTTTTGAAACACACTAAAGAATTTTATTTCAGGAGTGAAGCAAGTAAATACAAAATACTGAATGTAGATTTAGATTCCGACTACAATAATAAATTTATCATGTCTTCTCCAAGTCCTTTGTTATCTGATTTCTCATCAAGTACCAGAGGTAGTAATGGGCAGAAATTGATCAAAAGACCATCAATCGATAGTGGAATTCACATGTCCTGTGGACCTGCTGCAGAGAGTTACAGGCCTAAGAGTTCCAAAGTATACAATGTTCGGGAAACACCAAAGTTGTCTAAGTAAGACCAATACATATATTCTTTGAAAGTTATTATTAGTATGTTGCCGATAATTCACTTGCAAAATATAAGTGTAAGATCTTATAATTTCCAAAAATGAAATATTCTAAAACATGTTTTGAAAAATATCAAAGGAAAACTTTTCTGAAATAAACTAAATTTCAATAAGTATTGTTGATAAAAATATGTACTTATATTTAGTGCTCGGATCAATTCTAAGGAACATTAAGTTTTTTTATATACCCAACATACTACAGAAATGTCATTTAGATATTGTAATGGCTGTCAATGTGTCCGCAAAACGTTACTTATTCCTATTTCTAGGAAAATATAAACTAGTGAGAATTATTGGAGTCTTGACATGAAACTTCGATATGTTGAAAGTACTCAAAGGTTTGGAATTTATTTTTTTAAATTCCTACTCACATTCCCTCACATTTTTTGGACCCATAGGTTTTTTCCGTTTCTGATGTAATTCAAATCTTGACTACCCTTTTTTTGATATAAATTATCGATGTTTCAGCCTGTCAAATGGAATTTTATGATTTTTTATATTCTTTTTCCGTCATTGATGAGATAATCCTTGTGAGGTATAAAGTACTATTTTAGGAGTATGTTACCTTTCGCGTGTTATATCAGTTCTTTCAGTCTTGCCATTTTCAGCAAGTTTAGAATATAGCATTCTGTGAATATGTGTGTTATGTGTTATTTTTTCCAAAAATTGTTTATTCAATTTCCAGCTTTTACTGAAAGTTACTGCTCCTATAAATATTTTTTCACTAATATACCTAGATAGCACTGCATGGCTGAATCTAATGTATCGCCAGGTATTGCTGACTTACAAATGCCCTCATATGGGGAGTTTGCTGCAGTCATTTAGGTGAGAACCTTGCACCTTGAATATCTGGCAACCTTAATAATCACTGATCAATAGGAATCTCTTCAATGTGCCATTACGTCTTCTATAGAGGAGATTTCACAAGTTCATTCCGGTTTGGGTGGTTACAAGTCACCTGAGAGGATTAAAAGAGCGTCTCCTGGCTGGTTGACGCAGTAATATCCTGCAGCCATAGGTGGGTAGTTCCTGAAATGAGCCATAGGAAACCAACTTCTCAAGCCACACGTTCATGTTGCCTACCTGTCTGATGAAAGTAGTGACAGACTAACTGCTTAACAGATCCTCACTAGATTGAAGAAAATGTACCATGGTCTGTCAACCTTGGAGTGGATTGATCTTCACAAGGAAGTTCAGGCTCTGGCAGAATATATAGGTACTCTATGTGTGCCCCACGCTGGGGCGGATCAAGTTTTCAGTGTTTGGCAGAATCTCACTTGCTAAATAAAGTAATCGTCGTCGTTAAGGAGTTGGATTTATTTGGACATATCCCTTTCCAAACCCAACAATTGCTTCTCCTTACTTCAAAATTTCAGAGGTCCTCTTGATAAATATAACTATGGTCGATTTAGATACCCTAATGTTCAGTAATTCTCCCTACTATATTATTATTATTATGTTTTCTCTGGACTAGGACGACATCTGAATAACACAGTACTTCATATCCTTTGTATTCCAGAAGACATTGTAGCTTGTCCATTACAAGATTTCTCAATCCTGGAAATAATTCTATGATGGGCCTATCCTTTGAGGATAGCCTAAGTCTACGACTGAGTGTGAAGTCGATTGGCTCAGATTCAGAATTGAAAATGTTCAAATAGTTGTTTAACACCTTCACGATTCATTCAATTCTTCTAGCTTTTTCCTGTCATGAAGAACTAGGTTTCAGGTTTTTTCAAATAGTGCGGAAAAAATGATGATGAAAAATCCAAGATCCTATAATAGTTGTGGCGCAGAAATGACAGTAATTCGTGAAAATCTACTCCTTTTGGTTATGCATCTCTGTGTATAGTTGTGATGCAGAAATTACAGTGATTGGTGGAAATCTACTTCTTCTGGTTATGCATCTCTATGTATTTCAAAGATAAATTGATAAAAATAAAACATAATAAATTGAAACCGTCTATCAGTCAGCTGTATGAAACACAAACTATAATGAATTTACATTTCGATCACTAATAAAACAACTAAATTTGATTTATTCCACGACCGGACTGTAATGAATTGTTTACTTACTTTTTCTCTTGCTAGGTTCGACCGAAGTATGTCGCTACCACTTCAGTCATCCATAGTAAGGGATAGTTCTACTGACGGCGATGGTACAGACTTCCACAGGAAAATGGATTTCGCACTATGTGAGTAAATTTACCTAAACACCTATGTCATTTTGATGGGTAAGTAAAGTTAAGTATCAGAAATGCACGAACGGAATCTTGGTTCATTGACACACCAAGTTTTTAATTTTCGCTTTGAATCGCCAATATTATTTTTGATTCCAATTCAAATATTATTTTTGACATGTTGATTAAGGTGTAAATGAGTGTGAGTCATTTAATAATTAGGTAACACATTCGAGAGTACACACTACTTACTGTAATAAAATCGTGATAATTGAAGCTGATTTGCATTGACTGATTTGTATTTTGGAACAATGATCTAGGCGAGATAGGAAGTGGCCCAAGAAGCAGTAGTCCCCTGATAGATGTAGAAGCCGTCTCGGACGATGAAAGTGAGCTTCCCAACAGTACTGTAGGTCAGTGCACTAATTGATCTGTTATCTTTGTTGTCTCTCGGTGTTGTTTCACTGTTGTTTACAGACTACCTGATCTTTGTTGCTCCTTCTATGTTGATTATTTTACATTCATTGACCACTAACAGCAATATATATGTAACATTCTGATAAATCACCTGATTTTATCAAGTTTTAACATATGTTTCATAACAAAGTGACTAATAAATACCACAAATAAATCAGATTATTACATTAAAACAATGAGAAGAAATGAGTTAGAGGTCGAAATCGTTTGCTATAGACATCTAACAATAATTCTCAAATAGGTATGAGTATAAAATAGAAATAACAGGTACAATATGTTGTACTACAAATTTCTTATATTCTAACAGTGTTAGGCAGTGTTGAGGTCGCAAACAAAAGTCTAGTTCTTTGTAGATTCCACTGATAGATTCAACAAGTAGTGTATGTATAACTAATGTATAACTTTTCGTTTCAAGTTATGGTTAACCAACTTTTCTTCAAAAAAATAAACGTAGAATAAAATTGAATATTTTCTTTATGAGTATCAATACAAATACTTCTTCATTGTGAAAATTATATTTCTGGAAGATAATCTTCAATTAAAAATATTTTGTCATAGTTACATTTGAAACTTTTGTTTGGGATACAATGAAAAAATTTGGGCATGCTGTAAGCATAGTGTAATATTATTTTCAATTAAATTTTTCCTTTTATGGCGATCATCCAAACCCTCTACTCATTTCATTCTTCTACCTTCCATAAATACTAACAAATAGTGTTTAAAGAGTTCTTACTATAATAGTTATAGTTCTTGCACCACCTAACTATCTCTGATTTTCCAAGTTTTCTAGATTTTTGGTAACGTTGAAGGAATTTGAATTGAAGAAATGATCCAAATAAGTAACTGAATGTTTCTTTACACTCTTCATCTGTTTCTTGAAATAACAGAATGGATAAATCTTTGATTATTGCTTCTGCTATGTATGTGCCTTTTACGCTTATTATTATTTTGGTTCTCAATACCTGGCTCAGAAGAATGTTAGTATGTATCTACATTTTGACCTTTGTCAGTGTTCACTCAGAGTTTCTTTCGCTTTCTTATGCATGTGAACGATAGCATCTCTATTAAATATTATTTGTTATAAACTTATATGAACATGTGATGATTCATGCAAGAAACTCAAACAATATTATTTTTTTAGGGGAACAAGATGCACGAGTATTGACATTGGCAGAACAAATTATTGCTGCCATGCCAGATAGAATAAAGGTTAGAAGAATATCTTAAATTTAAACGTCATATCTTTAACGTCAGAAATAATAAATAATTTTTAAGTGTTACTAAACCACACACTGGGTTCCAATTTCATTTATGTTGAAATCTGTATTGTCTCATGTTATAATTTCTATTAGGTGATTAATACAGGGTGATAAAAAGTAAAACTGGAACCTCTGGCGTAGAATGAATCCAAAACAAGCACTTTTCTCAAACACCAGAAATGCAATACTCCTCTTGACGCTCGTTTTACCAACTAGGTTGGCGTCTTCAGTAGATGAAGACAGTTTTCTTCAGCTTGCTTTGGATTCAAACAAGTTACTCGGAAATTTTCGTTTATTTCATAACATTACATTTACAGAATGAAAGTGAAGAGATGATGCTAGACAAAAGCCCTGGTGTTCCAACTAGTTTACAAACCAGTGATACACTATCAGATATATTTATGGAACCGTTGTTAGACCATCAATCATCTTCCAGCTTTGAATCAACAGAATTCAATTTTGAATTCTCTGATAATAATTATAGGTTGGTATCTTTGGAACGAACAGTTTTTATTGAAAGTGAATGTGTTATGATTTACAGATACTATGATGTTGGTACACCTTGTTCGAGTTTGAGCCCAGCTTCTTCCAGTTGTTTACCATCTCCCTGTTCTTTCACGTTGGACTCTCCATCACCACCACCTACCACCGCAGATTTCTGTGAATTTTTTCAAGCTTCCGGAACTGTTTTCGAGAAGGATTTTTCAAATCTAACGTTATCAGGTGAATATTGGAATATTATTTTTTTATTATTTTAAAGTATCTGCATCACTATATCTGTATCACTAGACCCACCATCATTCATCTTTTTTTTTATAGATCGAGAACAGAGAGAACTGTACGAAGCAGCAAAAATCATCCAGAAAGCCTATCGCTCATACAAGGGACGTCAACAGCAAGAGCAAGACAAAGAACGAGCAGCAGCTGTAGTAATTCAGAACTATTACAGAAGATACAAGCAGTATGCCTATTATAAACAGATGACCCATGCTGCAATGGTCATACAGAATGGATATAGGTCATATTGTGAACACAAAAGGTTTAAGAAAAGCCAAGAGGCTGCAGTGTGCATTCAAAATTATTACCGTAACTACAAGGAGCAGGGGGGGAGAAGTAGCAGAGAGGGGACCCCTGCCTCGGCGGGTCTCAAGTAAGTTAAAGGGATTTGTGAATGTGTAGAGCTCTATGTGGTAGGCAATTGATGTTGCTTCATTGTTTGTACTAATCTTCTCACAATTGCTTCTAATACCAATTGCTGGGCTAAAGGTGATAATATAACTATCAACTAACCTTATCCTTGACGTACAATTTCATCAACTTAGTTATTAAATTTAAGGGAAAATAATTTCGGAAACTATGGAGAAATGGAAAAAATTCATTAATATTTCGAAATTACATGTCAGCTGAAAATATTAGTATGTAGAAATTTCAAAAATAAATATGAAAGAAGTCCCCAAAGATCTATACTTGGTTATGGTTTCTTCCTCACTTCCATATCAAATCCATGACATAATTAAAATTTTAAAGAAAACTTCAATTAACCTTGGATGAAACAAAACAAATATATATTGTTTTACAACCTGACTAAAGTTATGATGATGATGATGATGAGATATCTGTCATCATTGGGAGAAAGCATGATGTGGTCAACTCGAAACATGTGTAAAGTTTGAAGTGATTATAAGCAACCATCGAATTGACCAACCACATAGATCACAATTAAGTGTGAACATCAGTAGATAGATATATAATTTATTGTTTCTTAAAACTTCACAATTCTCCAACAAAGGTTTGATTACTGATACATATTGAGGTAAAAATAGCACACAAAAGTACGTGCAAAGATACAAATAAAAGGGAGTGTATCAGGAGTGGTTGCATAAGTATTCGAAAAGGACAAATGTTCTCTATTTCACGATAATATGCACATGTTCATAGATGGATAAATGTTATGTTATTTAAGATATCAACAAAGTTTCCTTCATTTGATAGGTATTTGATCTTCACGGCAGAGTCAATAAAAAAAGTATACTCTATAAGTGGTGCCTGTGCGAAAGTAGCGCTTCAAGTTGGATTTGAATTGCTGAAGATTAAATTCATTTGGGAAAACGTTCTCAGTTTCAAGTTTTTCAATTGACGAATCTGATCTGACTCATTTTTTTTAGAATTCAGAAATAAATTTCAATATACAGGGTTAGTTACACAGCCAGTAATATTTCTGACAGGTCCTACGTGGTCCTTTCCGTTTGAAAGCAATCTGGAAATTAACCCATTCCAAAAGCCAACTCTGCACCTCAATATGGAACGACAACCAAAATAAGAAAGTACAAAAACAGTCTACCAACAACAACTCGGAAATTAAGAATACTTTAAAGAAAATTAAGTTACACTGCCTTTCGAGAAGCAATCAGTAAATGCTTCCAAGCCCTACTGCTCATACTTCAGAATGGTTTCTGAGATTAATAATACTTTATTACTTCAAATAAACTCTCGATATGTATTTACTTTTTTGTATAGCTCAATATAGTATTGGGGTATTATGCATTATGGGTGGGTTACCTAACGCGTTACAGCGCCAGTGTGTCTGGCTTCCCTTTCTCTCATACATACTTCAGAGGAAGGCAGGCTTCTCCTCTCTCGTCGAACAGACGCTCAGTGTTTAGTGTGTGATAGACATATACTGTCGACTGTATTATAAAAATCTAACCAGCAAGCGTGTAATATCATTTTATTATATGAAACGTGGTTTAATAATGATGATACTAATTTTGTGTATGTTACATTATTAGTAACATTATTTAATCCCACAAAAGCAACAATTGGCTCATGGTAGCTATAATATATGTATATACACAAAATAATCAATAAAATATTTTATTAATAAATTACCATTCATTACATTATCATATTAATATACATAAAGTTTGGGTAATAACCCAAGCTTTTCTCAAGTTGAACAATTTCAATATCGAATAGTTCAACATGGATTAGTTTAAGTTATCACTTCTGTCGGGCGTCCCGAGACGCACACGTTTTTTTATCATGTGAAATGGATTTACTGAATCTATATAATATTTTCAAACCTCAAAAGAATCACTCGTTTAATACTGTTGTCAAAATAAACCTGTTTTCTCCTCACATCTACCCTGCTCGATGTAGATAAGTGTCATAGTTTTGATTGCACATACAATCTAATCTTTTTCTTTCCAATTCAACTACATTTGATGTACCTATATAAATATGAGAATTAACTGTAGATGGATTGGCACTGCTGAATTAATGAATTTCTATAGTATTTAATATCATCTCTAGGCGAACCTATTCACAACGTCGTCAACATCAAGCAGCCCGGAAAATTCAACAATTCATGAGGCAGTCCAAAAATAAGTAAGTAAAGTGTTTTCTTTAGTTCATTTTTAAAGGTCACATATCTCGTCCTGAGGACATTCAATATAACTGGTACCACATTTTGTCTCTTTAATTGACCGTATTCATGTAAAAATGGATATACATGTTTCAGACGTTTCATTATTGGCGACATTTATATTGTACCTACATCCAATATTGAGAAGAGGGGGTGTAATTACTGTTATTGTAATTGAATAATTTAAATTTGGCTGGATTTGATGAAATAATTCATTTAGTGTATTTTTGAGTTGAATTTCAATAATTGTATTGAATTATTAGTTGTGCACACTCACAATGCAAACCATGAAATATTTTTGGAGATTTGTGTAAGGATATGTTTGCTGATAGTTCAGAAAGAATTTCAACTTGAACTATCTCTCAAACGATTTCTTCTGCCTTGAAATAAAACATTCTGAATATACAGGGTGTATCTTCAATGATGTCATTAATTTCATGTGGCGATTACTTGGCATATTTTATAAAAAAAGTTCATGTGAACTAACAATTGTTTTTGCCGATTTTGAATAAACTACGTGTGTTTTTTATGAGTAACAAAGGGTTTCTTTTCATGAAATTAGATTTGGAATTTCAATTCCAGTGGCGTCGCAGAAAGTTCTTTGATTGATATAGTTTGATATTTTTTGAAATATTTGATGGAATTGGCCAATACTTGATGAACATCCATAAAGGTATTCAAAAAAACACTTTATTGTGAGATTTTCACTAAACAATAAAGTGTTTTTTGAATACGTTATTAATTGAAATGGCAAAATTTTATCGTATCAGAGTCAGTGACTTAGAAATGGTGATTATGCATAATTTAAGTTCAAATGTGTTTTGATGATACTTTACAATGGATGTCGCTAAAAAATTGACTTTTTGAATCAAGTTATGTTCAGATCATTTCAGTGACTTCATTGTCTTCAGTCACATGATTCTGTTTAAAATCTGTCTGTTTTTCCGTTAACCAGCTGTCGCCTCCCTACGAACGACAACTCTTAAAAGTCAAAACTTTTGTGCAAGCTACCCAACTAGAGGAAAACATTCTTTCCATCTCTCCAATTGATGAACGTTGAATGCAATGAAGTTTTTATTTTTGATTAGTTCAATTGAGATTAAAGAGTCGAGTATCATAAATGAGTTCAAATAAAAAAGCAACAAACATGTTCAGTCCGTTCACCTAGTATTTATCAAAATTCAACTTTATATTCTGGAACATATTCAGTAACTGGATATATATATATATATACCCAGTCAATTTTTTCTCTGACATGTAATTAGAAATGAATACTTTTGTTAGTTACGAATTAATATATTCGTACATTCAAGTATTTGTTTCTTATAATGTCTATTTGAATATTCTGATCCGTTATTTTACATTACTATTTCGAAAAAATTGTATTCAAGTTATCTTTTGCATACCGAATGAAATTTATTGTAAAAATTTTATCATTATGATTTTAATCATGAAAAGTACAATGTGCGTATTATTATTATTATTGTATATATAAGATTGTATCCAACTGAAGTGAAGATTATTATTAATTATAAAAATCAGTTTTGCCAATCATGAAATGTCTGAAACTGATTATTATTTTCATTTTCCATATTTATCATGTTGAAAACTGAAACTTAAGTGGTATATGAGAACAATATAAATCACTTCAAAATATTTGTCACTCAAATTATGATATTTCTAATGCAAACGTAGTATTTGGGATGATCCAATGGGAAGCCCAATGCCTTTGGTAAGTTTCACTGATTTAAGTAGGAACTTGAGATATAACCAAATTCCTTTTCTCTTACACTAGAACTGTGAAAATACTCTTCTTGACGCACATTTCACCATGCAAACTGGCATCATTCATTAGAAGATAATTTCCCTCTCGGTTCTGGTTTAAAAAAAAAGTAATTTTGTTGGATTTTATTCTGCACTAAAGTCTATAGTTATGTCTTTCAAACTTATGAAAATAAATATTTTTGTCGTATCACTAAGTACTCTTTTAGTATCATTGAACAAATTAGTTGTTTCTAATGTTAACTTTTCAGAGACAGAATTCATCTGAACAGAAGTAAATTATTCCCTTTCTTAATACAGAATAATTGTAACATTTCGAGTTGTTAATCAATTGTCCTCATTGCCCATAAGGCAAAACTGGATTAAGAAACTATTATCAAAAAATTTTCCTATATTTATTCTATAATTTTTCAGATTACAGAGAGAACGAGCAGAAAAAGAGAGGCAGGGGGGCCAGTCAGTGGATGTCCATCAAAGGTTACAGTTTCCAGGGGGCTCTTCCAATTGCATAGGCCCAAATAGCAGGTAACAGCAATGCAAGTACTAATTGAATTAGATGGCATCATTCAAATAAAACTGAAACTAAAATTATAACAAATATATTGCAATCCAAGATTTGATAAATTCAAAAATAAATGTACCAAACAACTTCGAAATGGTATGAAATGGAAATTAATGGTATCAAATCATATGAAAAAATTGCCTATTGATGATTTCATTGAAAAAAAAAACAATGATGACGAGTCTACCCTTTGGTTACCATGAAAATGGTTTATCCACTGTGAAATTCAACCAGTAAGTCCACTCCCACCACTTCCATTCATAAATTCACAAAATTATTGGTGACCTCGAAACGAAGTGCGGAGCCAATTTCGTTCTTTTGCCATAGGCGTGCGCTCATATAAAAATGAAATTTAACGATATTATAGAAGATATTGTGGTAAGTTACTCATTTCGTAACACAAAAACTAAAAACAATAATAACAACAGCGAATAAACTAAACACAATATCAATTTCCGACCGTTTATTATAACTAATCCGATGCCCGCGGTACGTCGAATCCTTCGATTCTACTGCACACGCGTTGGATTATTCTACTGTGGTTTATCTTTAAATAATGTTAATTCGTGGAGGATCTTGGCATTCTCTTGGAAGCAAAAATTTTTGTTCAATAACCATATATTCAAAATGATTCAATCTTGTTTGTGAAAATGTGCTTACTTTATTTTTTTCTAAAACAAATAATGGTGCTACCGTTATTTCATACACATCAATTTGCATATATAAATAATCTCAGAATTCCGATCAGAACAAATTTTTGGCAGGCACCATATTATCAGATTGTGTCATCAAGCAGGGGCTCCTGATATCGAGAACAATAGTAAACCGACTTGTTCAAAATGACATATCATTTGTTTAGACTCATTTTTAGAGATGTTGGGTGTTTGGAGCTTCAAAGCAATATACAATTCATGATAAAGTGAAACGACATCAGGCATAAAAAACATGTTTTTGTTCAAAATCCCTACGAAACAAATTATGAATATAATGGTCCAATTTCAATTCTTCCAAGATTGGTAAACGAGAGAGGCTCTAAGATGGTGCGGCGGCACCGGGCCTCGACCAAGGGGGCATTAAAATCATATATGCACATATATAATTATAAATATTCATTGAGAGTACCGGAAATAGCTGTCTTCCCCATTCCCTGCTGGAAAGTCTGTTAACTTTGTTTTATTCTTCTTTGGGTTGGTCTCTGAGGGTCAAACGTGTCAATGAATCTCCATGAGGAAACAACTGATGCAGTTGCAGCATCAGAAGTATTGTCACTGATTCAATACACAAAGCAATTTGACTTCTTACTTACACTGGTGGTTTGGTAAGACATATTGCTAGTAAAGCTAAGCAATCTGAAACCATAGATTTACCAAATATATCGCAGCTATTGAAGAAGTACTTAGAATTCCTGATATGGTTTAAGAGCTATTCATTTATTCATCTACCAGGTTTTTGTCTTATATTTGCACAATCGAGAATGTATTGATCGCTAGATTTGAACAGCTTCCAAAATTCAGCAATTCCTGGTTCGTAGAAATTGTACTGCGCGCGAACAATAGGGCGGTCAAATGCAGATCTTTTCGTTGATAAGCGAAGATAAGGGGATCTCGTAAACGATGAGAGATAGAGTGTCGGTTAAATTGTGGCAAAGTTGTGTATTTTAGAGACCTATTCAATGATGTAAAGAAATCGAATATAGCTGTTTTGGTTCTGGAGATATACAGGAAAAACCAAAAAATCACAAATATTTTTTGTTGTAGTTTATGGATTGTAGACGTTCACTTCATACTGAGAAATTAAATTCAATTTTATAATTCGGGATTTTTCGGTAATATTCGATTATGATTATGTGAATTATTCCCTTTTAAATTACGGCCCTGGCAAT
>WOGI01000595.1:0-11683 GCA_015342205.1 Leptinotarsa peninsularis | reverse complement strand
GCAGGTCAGATATGCCAAACATGAATTTTGACCTGGTCGAGATTAATGTTTGGAATACCCAACCTGCAAAAATTTCTGCCGACCTGCAAAGTTTATTTTCAATGTAATGAGAAATGTGGAATTTTTCCAAACTCAAAGGGTGGAGGTAGAAATTTTTTTTGTCGAAAATGATTTAACCTGGTCGAGATTCATGTTTGACATACCCGACCTGCAAGAATTCCCGCCGACCTGCAAAATTTATTTCCAAATTTTTGAGAATTGTGAAATTTTTGGGTGGTGGTTGAAAACATTTTTCTGTCGAAAATGATTAACCTGGTCGAGATTCATGTTTGGCATACCCGACCTGCAAGAATTTCTGCCGACCTGCAAAGTTTATTTTCAATTAAATGAGAAATGTGGAATTTTTCCATACTCAAAGGGTGGGGGTTGAAACTTTTTCTGTCAAAAATGATTAACCTGGTCGAGATTCATGTTTAACACACCCGACCTGCAAGAATTTCTGTCGACCTGCAAGGTTCATTTGCAATTTAATGAGAAATGTGGAATTTTTCCATACTCAAAGGGTGGGGGTTGAAATTTTTTTTTGTCGAAAATGATTAGCCTGGTCAAGATTCATGTTTGACATACCCGACCTGCAAGAATTTCCGCCGACCTGCAAAATTTATTTCCAATTATTTGAGAATTATTGTGAAATTTTTGGGTGGAGGTTGGAAAATTTTTCTGTCGAAAATAATTAACTTGGTTGAAATTCATGTTTGGCATACCCGACCTGTAAGAATTTCTGCCGACCTGCAAGGTTTATTTTCAATTTAATGTGGGGGTTGGAAAATTTTTCTGTCGAAAATAATCAACCTGATCGAGATTCATGTTTGGCATACCCGACCTGCAAGAATTTCTGCCGGCTTGCAAGGTTTATTTGCAATTTAATGAGAAATGTGAAATTTTTTCATACTCAAAGGGTGGGGGTTGAAATTTTTTTATCGAAAATGATTAACATGGTCGAGATTCATGTTTGACATACCCGACCTGCAAGAATTTCCGCCGACTTGCAAAATTTATTTCCAATTTTTTGAGAATTGTAAAATTTTTGGGTGGGGATTGGAAAATTTTTGTGTCGAAAATGATCAACCTGGTCGAGATTCATATATGGCATACTCGATCTGCAAGAATTTCCGCCGACCTGCAAAATTTATTTCCAATTTTTTGAGAATTAAGAAATTTTTGGGTGGGGGTTGGGAAATTTTTCTGTCGAAAATAATTAACCTGGTCGAGATTCATGTTTGGCATACCCGACCTGCAAGAATTTCTGCCGACCTGCAAGGTTTATTTGCAATTTAATGAGAAATGTGGAATTTTTCCATACTCAAAGGGTGGGGGTTGAATTTTTTTTTGTCGAAAATGATTAACCTGGTCGAGATTCATGTTTGGCATACCCGACCTGCAAAAATTTCCGCCGACCTGCAAAATTTATTTCCAATTTTTTGAGAATTGTAAAATTTTTGGGTGGGGGTTCAAAATTTTTTTTGTCGGAAATGATTAACCTGGTCGAGATTCATGTTTGAGAGACGCGACCTGCAAGAGTTTCTGTCCTCCTACAAGATTACGAGAGCAATGTCTACTGAGAACAATTTGCTGGCCTGCAGACCTGCAAAATTGTTATACCCGAAGAAAAGCTATTTGGTGGTCCGTCAGTTCATCAAGCTATTTGGAATGGGGAGTATGCATTTGTTTAAGTTGGATGGATCTTTGGATTTGGGATAGTCATTTTAGTGAAGGGTGGCTTTGAGTACGTTTTGTTCCTTGGATCTATTGTGGCTGTCAGTGAGTCTGATAGAACTGTGTATGAGATAATTCAGAACGGAATTCAATTGGGAAGGATGATGATGGGAATTATCATTGACGTAACGGTTAGTATGGGTTGGTTTTCGGTGAATAATGTGTGAGATTTTTTTTTGGATTTTGTGATGAGAACGTCCAGGGGGACGTAGTTATTTTCTTTGTTATTTTCAACTTCCATTGTGAATTTTAGGTCGGAACGTGAGTCTTGATGTGGTTTAGGATCCCCAGGAATCGACATAACATTGGACGCCGGCGGAAGCTCTATAAAGGATGCTACTTTCTCTGGATTTATACAGGCGGATGTAACCAGATAGCCTAGATATTTGCGTGATCTCCTTCCGAAAGTTAGCAGCTTGGAGTCGGCGGAATACCTCTCGAAGGTTCTTGATGTTAGAGATATAGCGAGCCCTTTGAAGCATGTCCGATATGGCATTGATGAAGGGAAGAGGGTAGGCGCCTTTGTTCACCTTCTGAAAGGCACTACAGAAGAGTGGGTTGTTATTTTTCTTGCGAACGATGACTACCGGGAAGCTCTGTGGGCTAGAAGATGGCTCTATTATTCCTTCCTCCAACATCCGTACCACTTCGGTGTTAAATATCTCTTGCATCCGGGGGTTCTGAAAGCAGTATCGTTGTTAGGTAATCTCGGAGTTTTGACAGGCAGATAGGTTGTTGAGCCAACGAAGTCACTCCTCGGATATACTTAAAAAGTCGCAGTTCAACCTCAAAGAATTCCTTGAGTCTATTTTCCTCCTCTACACTGCGGTGAGGGCAGGCGTAGGTGCCAGTGCACCAGTAGGGCTACAAAAGGCATGCTGGTCTCTTATCCGAATATCTCCAGTCCCAATGGAGGAAGAATCCTTGTCGGTGAAGTATATCCATGCATACCACGATATCATAGGAAAGGCATTGGATGTGGCCAAACGTTTCAGTGAAATAGATTCCTCCGGTACTGATTTTGGCTTTGTATGATAAAGAAGAACTTCTACTACCAGGCCATTGAAGCTAAACGGATAGTTGCGGTCAGGTTGCAGATTTCCTGTAAGTCCAAAGTTCGCCACTGGTCACTCTCTCTGATATACGACTTAGCCGGTGGTCGGTTATCGGTTTAGCTGTCTGATACGGAAAATGATGCGTCATGTTGCAGGTGCTGTGCTCGCCTCGCGACAGTACAGCACCCTGTCAGTTTTCCGCCTCTAAACATGGGAATTCGCATGCTGTCGTTGCAAAAGAGACTCCCTCTCTTTTGCAACGACAGCAAAACATTCGCGACATTGCCCATGGGAATGTCCGATCTGCCCGCAACGCCAGCATTCTAGGCCCGATGAGGCCTCTGGTTTTCTGTTAGACGTGCGTGGCGGTGGCGTTCCCCTCGGAAAGATATAGTGGTTGGGCGGTCGGCGACTTTCCTCGAGGGCTTGGGGCTTTGGTCACGGAAAGCGGTTTTCGGCACGTGTTGTAGAGTGGGCGAAATACTTCAACGATTGAAACTTCCGGACAATTGTCGAAAAGGAGACCACGTTGGTGAGGTCAGTTTACCAAATCTGTTGTCGGTACTCTGGACGCAGATTTCGGTACAACCACTTTAACTCCGGTGCCCGATTTATCCCACCATAGCGGCGTATCGAAGTCTGCAATACAGTGATATACAAGGTGGCAGATTCATTCGGTCGTTAGAATATTCGTCCAATAGCTGCTGCCAGGTCGTTGAGATACTTGACCGGAAAGTAAAAACTCCGGAAATTGGCAGCAACAATGATCTAGGTCTTTCACGATAGCGGTTGTTCTGGAACCATAATTCCGGCATGCCTTCTAACAAATCCGGCATATTCGAGAGCAGTCGGCCCCGAGCCACATTCTGGGAGTCGCAGATCTCCTCAAGAAGATCTAAAAATGCGGCCGGATCTTCTTTTCCATCGAAGGATACTTTTCAATCTTGCACTCGAAGTGGCGTCGTCGATGACAAACTTCCGGTCGAAGATACAGCGGTAAACACAGTGGGCTATGGAACGGAAGGAGAGGCAGTAAAGGTCGGGGTTGCGTCTGTCTCACGGAGGAATATCGAATCACGCCCAACTACACACGTTCCTTACTTTCAGCTCTGACGACGAGGTGGTGTACGTCATCGCGAAACTTTCGCGGGTGCTATGGATAACGGTAGGTATTGCCAGAAATTATCAAGAAGGTTTCCATAATTCGCGGAACGTATCGAATTCCCGGCATTCTCCTGAATATTTTTCAGCAAGAACGATACTTTTATACACACCAAAATAAAAAGACTTTCTTTCGGTGCGTGTTTCGCTAATCAAGTTAGTACCACCTGGAGTTGACTAGTCATCTCTGCTGTGACAAAAATGTTTCCGAAATAATATGCTCTTGAGACTCATTGCCGACCTTTAGCAGTTTTTTTATGATTCCTCCACCGTTCGTTGACACATCCAAGATTATTCAACGCTTTTTATTTGAATAGTACAAAACGTTGGCCATTTAAGAGCCCCCACAACAAGTCTTCAATCTGTTGACGTTCCATAGATTGGGTTCATAGAGAAATCCTATAATAAATTGAATTTTATTTAGCTGAAAGTGAAAAGGACCAACAAGTGAGAAACATCTGAAACCAATTCACACAAGTAACATATCTGAATTATTAAGTCCAAAGCATCCAATGAAACATCGATAGATTGTGCATTCAGTCTTAACATTAAAAAATAAAATCTTAATAAGAAATTGGCCGCATCAAAAAGACAGATCTTAGATATGATTACTCCAAAAACCTGGTAGACCACTACCAAGAAGATGAGCCTCAAAACGAAAAAAAAACGTTACAAGGACTATCCGCATGTCTAAGCATCAGAACGAATTTCACCTATTTAAGTATAGCATAGAAAGAGTACAATTGCAGTAAAGAGTAAATGCAGTATGTCCTACTACATCGGCGAAACCAAGAGGCTATTGGACAAGGAAATCTCCCAAATTAACATCAAGTCGTTCGAAACTAATACTTTTCATTGGTTTTAAAGGAAGTTCAAAGAAGATACACACATGAAAGTTAAATGTTTTCTTGCTGCATACAGTTCCGGTGTGAAAAGTCTAACTTATAAAATCCTCTGAGGAACACCTGTGGTTCACCTGAAAGGAAGTACAGGTTTTGTAATCTTGATGTATCTACTTATACACAGAGTTGAATGCATACCAGAAACACATAATATTTACTAGCATATTACAAGTCAATAAATGGATGTTCCTTAATTCGAGTATGATATTTGATTGTGGGCATGAACACTTAATCAGATCTCTTCGTTGATTGTCAACTGTTGTTGGATATTTTTGAAATAATTACAAAAACGAGAATGGGCGGTTCTTCTAATAAACCTATAGAAAGCCGTTCGAAAGAAACCTGCCAAATATACTTCACAATTATTTTCTATGAATGGGTCATTAACTAAACACTGTAAGTGAGTGCTCCATTCTGAACTAGCTTTGAAGCCACTTCAAAACTACAAAAAACGGTATTGATTATTATAATGAAATGCCTATTTTAAATAAAAAAGATTTCGACAAATTTATAAATAAACGGCATACCAGGTATCCATAAACTAGCGAACCGCGCGGGCTCCGCACGGGTGCATTGTTGATAATAAATTTACATATAAACGTGTTGGATCGCTGCTAATCGTAAAGTGCTATAGGGCGAAGCGCGACCTTCTACGCGCTATTTATTGTCACGCGCCACCGGTCCCCCGGCCGGTACCGCCGCAATCTCTATGTCCCTGCATTTTAAATATGTAATATCCTCAAAAATATTCATTTGAATTACATGCTGTAAGGGGCCGTATTGATCTATATTAAATGTATTTAAGGTACTTGACTGGATAAGGATTAATGCTGTATTGCTTAAAATCGCTCCGTAAAAAAGTAAAGGATTAAAAATTGGTTGTTATGGGTTATTTCTAAGAGATAGACACATACCATCACGGACTTTTTTGTAGACCTTTTCAAGATGTACAGAGTGGGCCAAATTGGACACTTTTAAAGGGAAACTCCAGTTTTCAAACTTGATAGATGAAAACTGATGGCTGTGTCTGAGGTTCAAATTTTATGACAACTTAATGGTGAAAACCGCATATCGATAACTCTATCATCGTTCCTGAGTTACCTACAGTATGTTTTTCGAATATGTGCTTTTTTTAAAAGTTGTAACTTTTTTCCTGTCGAAAATTTCTTGTTTCCATGAAAACATTTTCAAAAGCACTTTCTCATGTAGACTTCAATGATGTAAAGAACTTCTTTCAAATGAGATATCAATGATTATTGATGGAAAACTATTTTTTAATGAGAGATCCTCTATATTCCTGCATATTTCAATATAGCTTAAAATCACGTCTCTAAAAATGTAGCACACTTGATGTTTTGCTAGAGTCATCTTTGAAATATAGAGCTTTTAGATTCCTTCATGTATTCTTTGAAACGCACACATTGATAAAAATCTATAACCATCTCCTGAAAGCTATGGTTTTCAGGCATGACAATAAAAACAAAACTATTTTATTTACACCTTGAAATGCAATGAGAGCTAATTAATTGACTCGCTTATTCCATGAATTTGAAGATGGAGTAGAGATCATGTTTCTGTGAATTGCTCACGGATGCAAGATCCGGCTTTTGGCGCCATTAAAATGATCTCAGTCGTATATACACTGTTTGTTACGTAATCGTTTTTCAACCGAATAGATTGAGAAACAGTTCGAGTTCGATATAGGCGGGGTTCAATGTTTGATATAAAAATTGATTATTTTTTTGGAGAAAATTCAATTTGTTTGCCGGATTTATGTGACGAAGATCCTGTTGATTTACTATATATAAGGTTTATAATGAATTCATTGGAATTCGATTCCAAAAACAATTATTTTTTAATGACCATTATAAAATTCTTTATGCTATGCAAAATCAATTTGTATTTAATATAATAGTTTGTGTCAGAGGCAAAGTGTCATTCGTGACGTACATAAAATAGTACTTACCTATTTTTGTCCTACTGAAATCCTGAAAATACATTTATAATATTGATGAGATAATTCAAATTCGGTAATATGATTCTCCAAATAATTGGTATGTCGCAATTATGGGAGTAATCGAATCAAGGGCGGATCAAGATGGAAGAATGTAGTATATATTACGGTACTCATTTGAAATGTATTGAACGTTGAAATGTAAGTATTTTTCCCAAACACCAAAACTGCAATACTCTCCTCGACACATGTTTCACCAGCCAAATTGGCGTCTTCAGGAGATGAACTACATTAATTGCTAACTCTAAAACTGGTCTCAATTCATATCTAATAGGATACCTACACTTCCACTTTCAGACACGCATCAATGATTTCGAGTAAAAAAAGACAAAGAAAGAAAGATTATCAATTGATTGAAAGAGAAAGCAGTTTTATATCTGAAGGCAGGACGATTGTGATATTGGAGTACTATAAGAGAACGGTCCCTATAATACATTACACACTCGAAGGGTGTCAAAACTTGATCGCCTGACCTTAAACAGTAGTCTACTGATTTCTAACCCTTCATTTCTTAAAATAATCAGTCTACCAATAATTCACAAATCGGGCCTACTTATAAAATCACCAAATGGCTAACCAAACACATTTTATTTCAAGTTTTGTTAATTCACATGAATTCATAGATAAAATTAAGGATGTAAAGTTGCGAGATGGATACATTTAATAATCATACGATGAATCCTATTCCCTATGTCCCTATTCCTAAAATTATTGATTATTTGAGGGATCTTCGGAAACAATTGATACAACTAACAAAAATATGCAAGAAACAGAACTGCTTCAAGTTCAACAACCATTTCTACAGAGAGCACGAAGGCATGACAATGGAAAACACACTGCCCTATAGGTATATAGCTGATCTGTTTGTGAGATGATTTGAATTTAAGTGAAAGAGCAGTTAGATTACTTTCCATGAACTTAGGACCTATATACAAAAGACATATTTGCGATTTTTGACACGAATACATCTGAGGTAGTGAAAGAGGACCAGTATTTTTTTATATATTCCTGGTAACTAATACCATTGTCCTCAACACACGTATACACTTTGTTGTGACAGATACGATATTGAAAAAAATGTTATCAGGGACATAGCTGAAAGCAATGGGTATAGGTACTTTTAATATAGTAGATAATTTAATTAGGAAATGTAAATTTAGGGATAATCTTCGTAAATCTTCGACTTTTCGAGAAGACATCAATTCAAAGTTCATTGTCCTTCCATGTGAACCAAGATACGCTAACAAGAAAAGAAGTTAGCTGAGGCGGTATCAAACTCACTGCCACAACACAAGAGTAATTCACGAAAAGAATATAAAATAAATGGAGAAAGATAAAAAAATTATGTAGCCAACAAAAAAGTGATTTTGGCGTTTTTCGATTGATAATCTTTTTATTTTGTAGAAATTCATATTGAATAAAAAAAGCTTTTGTCTAATTTCTACTAAGTTTATTATTTGTTACGACCGGTTTCGGTTAAGACCATTTTCAAGTAACTACAATAACAAGTACTAAAATACTAAAAGTACTAAAATATATACTGATAAGGTCAGGTACCTCTAATAGGTACCTACCTGAGATAACCTAAATAATCAATACCATATTATTCGATTTTAAAGTCGACTATACCAGTTAACGAATATTATGATATTTAAAAAAAGTGTGTTATTATTATTAATGAAACAGTAAAAATTCAACAACCAAATATATACAGAAAACGGGACATCTCCCTAAAATTTGCACTTCTTTTCCGATTTCGAAGAACTTTATTTTGAATTGTAGAGTTCAAAAAACTATATTTTGTTGTGGTATACCAAATTTCATCGAAAAATATTCAATATTAATAATTCTGTGGTGGAATCAACATTCACATTGTATCATGATAGAATGTCAACTGCACAACTCTCAAATGTTTTTTTGAATCTTGGTGAGTTGGCCGTGAAACACCGTTGGCGAGATAAAATTGAACGTGTGCGTCTTGTCGGAGATAATGCTCTTTCGGCAAGAGAAGCTGCCAGAGAATTTCATAACAGACATCCTGATAAACTTCCGGTGAGCAGCAGTACGGTGAACCGTATAAATTATGTTTTTAACGAAACAGGTTGTGTGTGCGAATATTGCAATATTTTCGTAATAATCCTCATTCAGGCTTGCGAACGGCTAGTTTGAATTCAAATATCCCTAGAAAAATATCAGGAGATGCCTTGTAATAAATGAAATTAAACCATTCAAGCCAAAAATTTCACAATGTCTGGAACCAGGAGATGAAGAAAGAAGATTAGAATTCTGTAGGCTCAAGGAAAATATTTGAATGATGTAAACTTCTTCAAAACAATTTCGTTTAGTGTTAAACCTTCATATCTACCAGTACCAAATGGAGTACTGTGTACTCTAGTACCAAAATTCAAAGAACTAGTCTACGAATAATCCTAATTGGGTTATAAACGCAAAAAGGCAATATTTCCATAAAATGAATGTGTGGTGTGAAATAATCTAATCTGTTCTTTTTTCTTCGGAAGTAATCTGAATGGAATTATATTTTTAGACTTTTTGAAAAATGATTTTTGTACATGATGCAGTTATTGTAAGAGAATAGCTGAATAATAATTATAGAAATCGATGCCGCCAAGATCACCGGACCTGACACCGCTAGATGTTTTTCTTTGGGGTACTGTGAAGCAAAAAGTTTACAAATCCAGACCGCAGTCTGTAGAAGAACTAATATTGTTGAATATTATTTTTCAATTGTGTAATTTGTCCAATGATTAATTGATCAGAATGAATATGTTGATTCGTTTATGTAATTTGCTACAGTTATCAACGATAACTTGATGTTTATGTTACTTTTCATCAGATACTTGAATTAAGTCATAATGAAAATTTCTTTGATTCGGCCACGGAATCATTAATATTGAATATTTTTTGATGAAGTTTGGTATACCACCATTTGAGAGGGTGTCCAGTCCAATAGTGATTTTAAATTTTTACTAATAGAATCGCTATAACGATTTCTTGTATTTTAACCTATAAAAATATTCGCAGCAGGCCTTGGTTTTTGTAGAAAGAAAATTATATTTGATCCCAAAGTACAGATTTTTGAGCTCTACAATTCAAAATAAAGTTCTTCGGAATCGGAGGAAAGATGCAAATTTATTTTAGGGAGGTGTCCCGCTTTCAAATGGGTCACACTGTAGATTGCTGAAAAAATTAATATACAGCGGTAAATCTAAGCAGTCCAAAATTCTTGAGCCCGAAGACATTAACAGAATCTTAAAAAAGAAACTGTAGATAAGTAGTATTCGCTTATGAAGGTGATGTTTAGAATTATATTGTATTACTAATACTTTTAGAGTGTGGCAATAACAGATATGTGATGAGCATGCCGATCAGAAGGAGGTGACAAATGTAGATGATAGAAATACATTACTAGCTCTCAGACTTATTGGTACGAACCCCAAGAAAACGTATCACAGTGAGTGCATTGCATTGCGCCTTGAAAACATCCAGCTTAAGAAGTTTTCCATAAGCAGGGGGGGTGGAAGTCATCTTCGGGTGCAGAATTCCACGTTCAAGGCACAGTTGCTATCATAATTGCAGTGTCAAAGCTTATACTGCAAAGTGATACAACTGCTGGCAGTGCATCAAACTCAGTAAAATTATTGCAAGAAACATCCAGTTCACTGCCGGAAATTGATGTTTCCGGCAACGTCATGAAATTTTCATGAACACCAAAGAGCAAGAATAAGGTTAGGTTAACTTAGATTCACTGCAATCTGTACGGATTTATTTTAGGTCACACCTATTCAAACTCAGGCAAATAAATTCAGTTTCTTGACGAAGTCGATTAGCTAATTGTTTGAGTGATCTTTCAGGTCAGATGGGAGAGTGAAACTACCATACTTTGCGCATGCCCCAGCGGGGCAATTGACAATAAACAATTCTGTATGCTGTGTATCTATCGTCTCTCCCCATAAAGATGTGGAGAGAAAATAGGTATAGAATGATTTCTATGGCCACTGACGGTGTTGATGGCACCAGGCGTAGCAAGACAAACTCGTTTCTGTATTCCAGGGAGTTATTTGCTGGAAAGCTTTTGGCCACCAGGTGACTGCTCCATACGTAATAATTTGTCTGACAACCATCACATATACAGGGCGTTCCAACAAAAACTTGACCTCCCCTGTAAGTCAGAAACGGACATGTAATTGAAAATAAATTTCAAAGAACACGTCAATTTTTATTTCTAGGGGGACTAATTCTGATATGGAAATCATACCCGAAACTTCACCCCCTTGCGGTTAGCAACTACCCCCTCCCCTATTTTTTTCAATGGCATGGGGGTCGAGTGATACATTATTTAAAAAGTAGTTTGTCCCTCTATTACCTCTGTAATTTTTTTCGAAATTGATTCATTCGTTATTGAGAAATTAAATGTTGAACGTTTTATTTAAGAAAAAGCAGAAAATTCGCTGTCATTCATTTTAATGAGAAAATCAGCAACAAATAATAACAGTGGAAACAAAATCAACGGATAAATTTTTCGAAATGACCTACACCTAGTTCCATACAATAAAACAGTGTATTCTCCAATGCGTTCCGTACATTATTCAGGATATCCGGAGTCAGTAATCAGCATTCCCGAACAATTCTCTGTCGCAAGTCTTCTAGATTTGTAGGCTTATTAGAATACATTTTCGACTTCAGGTGTCCCCACAGAAAGAAGTCCATCGGTGTGAGATCTGGTGATCTAGCTGGCCATTCCACTGGACCCCTTC
>WOGI01000594.1:0-16751 GCA_015342205.1 Leptinotarsa peninsularis | reverse complement strand
CAAAGAAAACTCTTTGTTATATGTCAAGCTTTCGGTATATTTCACACCTTCGTCAGGACAACTACAATAATGAAATTATATATCTTGTAATAATATATAAATATGGAGAACTTACTAACGTGAGAATAAAATATAGAAAGGTTCATAAACAGATAAAAAAACATGAAATAATGCCAGTTCTAGACATGTTTCAACCTTTTACTTTAACTTGGATAGTGTGTCGCTAACGACGTATCATTTTTAACCATTTTGACTTGGGTGGGAAATCCATGATTGTATCCCGATTCTGAGTTGACAAAGTTCTTTGTATAGATTATATTGGATTTGCATCTTTTTCATAGTGTACTACTATAGTACTAGTCAAGCCCTGTCATTTGATAACAATATTGAGGTAGTTGTGAAAAATATGTAATCCACCATTTTGTAGCTGCGGCTATCGTGGATTTACAACGATACAGAATTCAATAAATTGTATTGTCATCAAATGTTGATGTGTTTTCCAAATATCAGATCAGTCTGTCAACAGAAAGGAGGTCAAACTTCAATTACTAAATTTGACCCAAACAAGCAGAGCAAGCTAAATAAAACCATATGAAAGTACCTGATCTGGATCTCTGATTTTTACTGTTAGTGCGTACTTGGTTATCAAAATTTTCAGACGTCATTGACGTTATATCTTGATGTTGGTCTGTACTCATAAGGATAGTTAACAATAAGAGTCTTTCTGTTTCATTGGTTGAGGTTCGAAGGAATGATTAATATGTATTAGTAGGTGATCTCTGATATATTTTATCTTTATTTTATTTGTTTTGAAAACAATTTCGGATGAAGTGGACAAGGAATACCAACATCGGCGCATCATTTTCCTATAATTAGTGGTTGCAAGATATGAAACAACTTTTTTAGGTAATTTGTATTGCCATCGACATACTTCTGCACACCTTTCAAAAATGGTTGTAATGTCTGTCTCGAAAATATGGGAAGAAAAACGCAATAAACCATTTGTCAATTATACTCTCCAAACATTTGAGAAAATGTGCTGTTCAGATGACTTGAAGTAGCAAAATAATCGGTTTATTCTTCAGAACTGAAACCCCAAGTGTAGAATAAATCCTGGACAAACTGATATAAATAATCCTGCATACCAGTTATATTTAAATATCCATTTGTCTCACTAATCATCGAGTTCGGTCGGTTTGTAATACGACCTTCCATCAATAACAAAGCCACATTTCCTATCATAAACAAAACTACATTTTGAATTACCACTCAATAACGTTTACGGAAAAGTAATTATGCAATCAAACTGACAACCACATACGCACGCTTTGCCAGTTTTACATATGTTTCATTTATAGAAATTAACTTCTGGAATTTGGTAAATATAATTTTCAAATTGCCAAACGGGTGTATTTGAAATTCAGTCGATATAACAAATCATACTCATCGAATATGATGATTCAATTGAATGATGAATAAACAATATTGAAATATAGGAAGGGCAAAAAATTTAGGTGGAATATTCAGATGAAGATTTTGTAAAAATGACCTTCATACTTATTTCAAATATGAAATCAAGACAGAATATTTCAGTTAAATAAAAATCTATATAAATTTATGAGAATTCATAAGCACTGTTTCGATTTGCCACAACTGAGATTCAAGAAAGTGAGCGCATTTTAAAATCGAGCATTTCATGACAAATCCTGTAAAATCTAGCATATATATTGAAAATAATTTCAATGCTGTGTAGCAGGTGAAATGAGTATTCAGAACAGAAAGTCAATTGGATTCCAAAATATCAATTTCTGAATTGAATATAGGCCGATAAATAGCAAAGATGACTTCAACACAGAAACAATTCAAAAAAGGTGACCGATTTTTCTGAAAGAATCACTGAATTCAACATACGAGTATTTCTCCTGTCGGATTTGTGATTACTAATGAAGTTCTTTGAAACATCATAATAGAATTAGAATTCAGGATGAATGCAAATAGAATGTAATCAATGAGCAAACAACAATAGACACATCTGACTTATATGATTCTTATATTCTGAATTTTTTTTCATAATTTGATATTTTTTTTCATTTTCTTGAATGAGAAAACTGATTGAAAGTAATTTATGACAATATTGTATAAATGACATTTTCATTTTAGATATACTCCATATTTTTATTCCATCGAAAGTAATTCTCACTTCATAAAAACACAGTACTCATCTATATATTCGGGAAAATGAAGTTGTGGATTTTCACTTCTTTACCTTTATACAAAAAAAATGTGAAAATCTTTTAAAAAAGAGGAGAAAGCAATTGATTTCAAAATGCACTCTATGCAAAAATGTGTAGTTCATGCAAAGAAGTAACTTTCAAACACAAACTGGAAAAAAAGCTCTCTTGAATAACATGAGTAAATTTAACCCATTCGTGACATAAAGTCGTAATTTCATAAATGAATTGGGTGTTTCTTCTTATGAAGTTATTCGAATTGGTGCTGAAGAGGTAAGTGTCTCATTCCAAAACCAATTCATAGCGAATGTTTCGAGTACAAACTGGATAGAAAAAAGTTTTTTTGTATAATTAAATGATCATATGATAGTTGTTGTTTTGAAAGTATTTTTTGTTGCGTGTAATTCAATGTTTAGATGAAAATAGTTGTTTCTAAATGGTTTATTCTTTCACTTTGTGTCTGAAAGTTACTTTTTTTCATGATCTACACATCTTTGTGAAAAGTCTATCTTGAAATTGATTGCTTTCTTTCTTTCAGTTGACGAATCTCACATTTTGTGTATGAAGACGGAGAAGTAGAAAGCCAAAAACTCTCTTTCCCAAAAATTATTCACTCCCAAAATATACCCCTTTCAATTCTTCTATGTACAATCATCTCTATCATGCAACGGTCTTTTCAAAAATATATGGGAATTACACTTCTTGTCACTATATTCTGGTTTATCCTCGATTATTATACATTCCTCACTGTCCCTAACTCCTCTATCTATTTTGTTCACGAACACCCTTATAATTTGATTCATCAGTGTCCGAAATAATCAGGCTGATAAATTCTCGCTCTTATTTAGTACCATTATTTATACCCACTTCCGGGAAGTAATGATAACAATGTAATTAGTAGACAAAAGCCTTCCGAAATCACGGCTTGCTTCTGAATAATCTCGCCAGAGAGAAAATCTTGATAATGGGACTTACTGAATCTCCGAGGACGTCGTTAAACGATTATACGTTTGGTCGGCATTCGGAGAGTTTGAAAGTTTGAATGCGGTCAGAACCTTCTTCATAGGAGGGTATGCTGAATCCGATATAATCGGTAACTTGCAAAATCGTTCAATGCGAGGTCCTTGCAAGGGCTGAGACGAATACAACCGCCACAAATTAGTTTCGATTAATTAAAAATCTGTTGAAAATTTGTTTTTCCGTTAACCAGCTGTAGCCCCCTTCGAACGACAACTCTCAGAAGTCTGAACTTGTGGATTAACTGGTTCTTGCACGAAAAACAGCGCTAAATAGTTGTTTGAAAGCTATTTTCCGTTTTTCAGCCGTGGTTTGAAGGTTTATATGCCTGACGTTTCATCTAATACTGCAGTAGACATTATCAAAGCCGATGTGGTAACGGTGGCAGTGCCCGAGTAGTTGCGCAGGTACTCGTTCTCGTTGTTCCAACCACTTGAAATTCTCTTTCCTGGGTCGTATGACCCATTCGAACTCCCCTTCGCTGTACCCATTTTCTTTTAAGAAATTTTCAGGTATGTAAGTTTCTCAGGAAAACTGACAGGTTCTCGGATATATCGTGCCCTCTCAACCATCGTTTTGATCACGCCTCTCTTTTATTGTGATTGTTGGTTAGATTTTTTGTTCAGGTACCTGTCTGTATGTGTTGGTTTTCTGTACACTCTGTGGCCAAATGTACCATCTTTACGTCTGAACAAAAATATCCAAGAAGGCAAGATTTCCTTTGGTTTCTTGTTTCATTCTAAATTGTATTTTTGGGTTGAGAGAGTTCAGATATAATAGAGAATCATTTAGTGTTTTATCACCATCTTGACGTACCGTGAACGTATCATTAACATGAGTCAGCCAATAATATGGTTCCACGACCGCTTGTTTGAAATTTTTCATTTACGTTTGCCACTGCCGGACTTGAAGGACTGTCCATTGCGGTACCAATGGACTCCTGGAAATAAGTTGATGATGAACAGTGAGCGAAGAGGGCGTTTATATCTGCTGGAAATACTGCGCTAATTAGCCGTTTCCTGTTCGTAATTGAAATCATCATGTATAAGGAGACCACGTCGAAGTCAACAAGTATGTCTCCAGGACATAACTCAATATCTCTACTTTTTTCGATGAAGTGTCCTGAGGCCTTAATAAATGACTCTGTATTTTCTATGAATGGCAGCAGTAGGGTTGCCAAGTATTTGGTCAGCTCATACGTTGGTGAACGTATACTAAATCAAGTAGCAGTCTAACTTTTTCATTTCTTTTCTCCTATTCATTTCATGACACTAATTTCAACAGTTCTGTACCTTGTATACGTTTGTACTGATCCCCTATTGGATATTTGTCATATTTTAGAACGATCCCTGCTGTGTTCTGCAGTTCTCCTGTTGTCTCCTCAGAAGGTTCTTTCATAAAATGTCTACCTTCGTTTTCCAAATATAAATTCCCTCTGATATGTTTCTTATAGACTCACTTCCCGATCTGGTTCAGTACCACCAAAAATGTTGTTGTCGGTCCTATATATGATCCGTGTCCATCATACTGATAAGCTTTCTCGTTACCTATGATAACTGACTGCCCTGGGGGAGTAGGGCAAATGATATCAGAATCAGGAGACAACTGGGTGTAGCACACAGACCCTTCCTGCTCACCACATGTGCAGCGTACAGGATGACGCCGTCAGCTGCACACATTATAATCTCGAGTATGGCCACCTCTATGTTGACGAGTAACAGAAATGCAGTATAAATGGGGACAGCGAAACTGAGGGTACTGTAAAAGGCTGCAAAGCATCTCGCTGAAGGATTCAGAGAAGGATGGTATGTGGATGCCGGAGCAAGAATGGGGGATCGGAGAATGGGCTTAGGCTAGGAATATGAATGGGGCGAAAATGAATATATAATGCGAAATGATAGATTCTTCGGAAAGAGTATCGTGATTGAAGCAAAATTGGCAGCGATTCAGAAATTGATGAAAAAAGTGAAACATTAGGGTTAGTTAAGAATAAAATGGTGGCGGGAATCCAGAGTATGATTGGAGGAAAGAATAAAAGGGGACACCAATCTGCGTTGTTTGTTGTATGAGGTTGTATATTGAATGCGCTAAAGGGGTGGATAAAGAAAGGATACCAAGATAAGCTAGGGTAAGAATGAGAAGCGGAAAAGAATGAAGAAGCGCATCGAGGAGTAACGGCAAGAGGAATGAGAGACTGGCATGACTGGATGACTGGGCGACTTTTCTACAGGTTCTGTATTACTAGGTTCAACCTGAGTCCGGATATGCCTTGTCCCTGTGGTTGGAGGGAGCCTGAAACATGATGGAAGGATGCTTGAACAGAGCAAAGATTGGATGACGCTATGGAAAGTACACGTGAAACGTAAAAACGGAGAAATGCATACTGAGAGGAAAAATCGAAGGGGTAAATGAATGCATGTAGTTTGTTGATGAATGGAACGAGAATGTAGTGAGGGATGAGAAATGAGGATGAATGATAAGCGGCCAAATTGCTTTGGAATTCCTAAAAAAGGTTCGCCTAGGCGGCGAGAAGATGTTCTCATTGAGCCTGATTATTTTGACTGAAATAATCTTGGTATCATTGTTATCACTATATTATTATCATTGAATTAGCTCGTGAGAGTTACGCTGAGAAACAATGTGCCAACAAAGAGCGATGAATATTGTTGAAATGAATCTGGGTCTTTTCTCTCACTAATTCGTCCCTCTGTTCGGCCGGAGCTAGACACCTTTGGAACTATTTGGGATTATTAATGTGAACTGATTGTCTGCCAAAATATTGATCAGTTGATTTCGTTGAGACCTCAAATTATGAATTCTCATGCATTATAAAAATAATCTCATACATTTTAGCTTGAAAAACTAAGCCCAAGTTCGGTTTTCGACCCGTCTGTACAACAGGTTTTATTGCAGAGTTTGTTCTTTAGATGACTGTTTATTCTTCTCTCTTTGTGGTTTGGGACTTTGAACGCGAAGAGAGTGTCGAGCATGTATTTTTGATATTTTTTGTTTTTGCCCATTGTGGTTTGGTGAATTCACCAGTCTGAATTGGCCCATTCTTGCCTTCCATACTATAACTAGATGGAAGATTCAAAATTGTCTTTAATAATACTGCTGGTGTAGTTTTCATTACGCCTATTATCCATGAAAAGGAAGTCTTTGCACCCCGCTTGTTTTCTAAATAGCGTTCAACTACTTATCTTCAACCATCCGAACATAGTTGAATATGCTGTCATAGCTTTGAAAAGCCTGGTGTAAGACCAGTCCGTTGTATTAGCCCTGTTCAGTATTTATATTCATTATTATTTGTTTACTCTCTCATTTACCCTGTAAATAATTATATTTAGTTTGATGTTCAGTTGTTGTAACTAAAACAAAGAAAATAAAAAAAAACTTTTTTGACTGACACTGAATTTCAATATTTCTTTCTTCGAGACCGGATTAAATCTAGATATTTCAGGTAAAACACAACAAGCCTTCATGTCATTTCGTAAATGCGTCTGACATGTATCAGCGCTAGGTCCACCCTTCTGTTTACTTTTTTTTAGGTGTTTTCTCCAAGCCAACCCGGAGTTTGGTAATACTTCCATATATCTGATCTCTTTCGACAGATGCATCTCTTCACCTCAAAGTTTGAGATGTACTTGTTTCTTTTAATGAACACCACGATATAACCTATTTCGTTGAGCTTATGTTCAGTCCTCCAGTTCATTGATTTTGTTATGAAATTTGTAGTGTCCAGGTAAGCTTACTATTATTTTTTATAAATATTGGAATAAACACAACAAAAGTTTTAACTCACTCAGGATACCTTTCAAACACTTTTTGTGTGTGGATAGTTGCCAGCTCTCGATTTAGGCGGAATTTTAAATCTCTTACTTTTCATTCGTCTAATATATTTTTGATTCGATTGGTCAAACCAAGAATAATTATTTTCAAGGATAAAGCTTTAGTTAGATATTTTTCTCTGCTGAGGTATATGTGCGAAGGTGGTTGTGAAAGGAAATAGTTTTTGGATTTGAATTCTTCCTTTTGTTGAAGTTGATAATTGCCGTTCCTGAATTGAGTGGAAATGATATTCTTGCTATCTTGTAAATGAGCAGTAGAAATTACAGTTTTTTGCCTAATCAAACCACGAGGCGCCCAATTTTCGATAGATAAACCTTTCCCTACCCTCGTTAGAGGTAGGGATTTGAGAAAGCTCCATAAATTCAGTGCCTGCAGTTTGACTTCCCTTCCCCACTAAGTCATCTGCAAACTCCAGTACTTAATATCCATTATGGTCCGGAAAACGTAATTATCTGTCCATAACAATGTTTCATAACGATGGAGACAACCCCCAGCATAATATTAGCTATTCAACCCCGTGCCACTATTGTTCCTCCCATAGTAGTCATGTATGTCAATCTCCGTCTGAGCAAACAGTCTATCAAACTGCAGCTCATGTCATTGAACCTTCTTCTCTTCGATGCCAAGATGTTCGATTAAGGACGTATTTTCAAAAGATTCCCAAAAAAAGCAGCTAGAAGTACTTTCTTTTTCTTGTTAACATAGCGTGCCTCATATGTCTCCACTCTTTTTTTATATTATTATAATTATTCAATATCTGGTACCAGTTATCACCCGAAGACGATTGTGGATACTAACAATCGAAACGTCGTGACGTAACTTGGTTTGGAATCTTTTAATTTTTAATTTTCGTTTTTGTTAATAATGTTTTTTAATTTTCAGCTCTATTAATATTTCAATTTTTTATTTTCTGGTTATAGCTTATATGTTATTTCCTTGTAATTTCAGTTTTTTGTTTTATTAAAATTGTTATTTTTGGTTAATCTTTTTATTTTACTCAGGGATTTCAAATCAATTTATATCATATTAGACAATGGAAGCCCGAACTGATACACCAGGAAACATTGTCAACCACCTTCAAACAAAGAGTGTTCAACTCTACGAATGGATGACTACTCAGAGAATATTATGAAAGCGGTTCTCAAGATTACACAGAAATAACAGAAAACCCGAGATACATCGGTCATAACAACCATAGAACTATATATTGAAGGAGCCACAGATGAAATCAGCAGAATTCTTCCCCAACACAACATAGCAACATCATTCGTACCACTTCGTACAATAAGGTCCTTGCTATGTGATCCAATGGATCAGATACCACTAAACTCCCAAGGAGTTTATGGAGTACCATGTCAAGATTGCGACAAGACTTACATCGACCAGACCAACATACGCAAGACTGAACACAAATCATTGGTGAAGGAAAAATTCACCACGTCTTCAGTATTACAACACGTACTGGCGACAGGACATAACATCAATGTCGAGAACACAAAAACACTTGCGAGTAAAGAAAACTTTCACTCTCGAACAATCAGAAATTAAAAAACAACCTAGTAATATGAACAAGAGGGATGATGCGCAAAAATTACCAGCAACATGAAGATCCACCACTCCCAAAAATTGAAGAGACCGCTTAGCGCCAAAATCAAAACTGAGCACGTGATAATTCAGGTATGATGACATATGAAGGCGGGACAGCACAGGTAACCAGGCCAATATAGGTAATTGGGGAGCAACCAAGGTATCATCCACTCCTATAAATAAATGAGTGAATCAATGTAGTGGTAAATTCCAGACATCACCAGAGAATAAGAAATGAGATTTTGCCGTTGAAATAATCCTTGTGAGAATCAAAAACACAGGACACGGAGCGAAACCCGGAAAAACATAAAAATCGTTGATGAGGTCATAAATCGAACACAGGTTATTCTGTATGCATTCTGTATATATGTATTCTGCACTCTTATAAACAAAACTTCGTTCAAATAATTTTCTTATAAAGCTCATCAAAAACAGTTTTGAATGAAAAACATGTTTGTATTCGAAATAGCATTGATCATCGAATCCAAACCGAAAAATGAAACCTGTCATTACCAGATGTGAATAAAAACTTTCCTGAAGTCTTTTATTTTGAAAGTTTAGTAGAACTTTTCCGTTCTATCTCCACCCTAATTAGCCTTTGGCAATTCATCTCGAATAACAGCCTTGTTTAATTAATGAGAATAATTATGGTAAGTTTCCAGTTGAAGTAAATGAAACATCTGTGAAATAAATATATTCTGAAGAAAATAGAGACTTCCAGAATTAGGGTTGATCAATTAAATGTTTTCGAAAGATTTTCCTGAATTTAGCATAGAAATCGTGAAGTTGAAATATTGACGGAAACCGTAACAATGCCAGAGGTCTGCTTCATAAAAGTTCTGTGGGTACATAAAAAACAAGTAATTTCCAACAAGTGTAGAACATTCCTATGTCAAGAAGTTGCTGATGTAGTACTTGTTTTACTGGTGAACAGCTGTGCCTGAAGTTATTGTAATTTTACATGTATCAGTACTGTAGAAGTTGTATTTATCGAATATAAAACTTGGATGGATACAAATCCATACATCACTGAGTAACTATACAACCTCTTTGGTATCTGACTCGATCAAAATTATTTCAAATACAATGGAAAATTTCACCTGCAAAATTCAGGCCTCCAAATGGAGTCACCGTTGAGTCCCTTGTTAGCAAATATTTTCATGAGCAACTTGGAAAACACACATATTTCGAAAAATGGCTTATCCCAGGAATACATCTTATATTCTGGTTCAGATATGTTTAGGATGTCCTCGTGGGTTTCGACGGCTCGAAGAGACAGATAAATCAGTTCTTGCATTTCCTCAACATTTTCCACAACACATTGAAAATGCTTTCAATATGATACATGAAACTCATTCAAATATATCACGGGAGAACATTTATGTGAATACTGCCATCGAACATAGACCGGATATTAGTTTCAGATTAATTTTGTATTATTCGTGAATACTACAACCACGCTTTCAATTTGAGAAAATCCATTACTTGATTGAAAATATTTCGGGAGAAACAGCATTATGTCCTTTTCAATGGAAATCTTCATTATAATAATAAATGGACGTCTTCAAAAAAATTTGTTTTTCATTCCATAACCAATATTACCTAAAGTATATTAATAACAGAAAGATTGTTATGACGTATTTCATTCATCATTTCGAAAGGTCATTCGTCTCATAGATCAGAAGGTACCATTTACGTCCCATTAACTGCAAATTCATGGCGTCAGGTACTGTAACAAAATTTGGACATTCAAAAACTCAGCATATGTCATTAATATCATTCATAACATAAAAATAAATGAAATGAATTTTTGGCGAATTCTGTGAACTTAAAATAATAATAAGAAAAACTATATTATATGTGATGGAATTGGCCAATATTGATGATGTTGATGTTGAGGATTTTGGTAGTAATTTTGGGATATTGGAAGGAATAAAATAACTTTTTTTGTCATACAATGCTCACAAAATATATATATAAAGGACATTTATTTAACACCCCCTTCAATTTCAATTCGGTAAAAGAAAAATACATTATATTGTAACAACATTTATATCAGAAAAATTATTATCCAAATAAAATATATATGTGATAAGTAGTTACATTATTCTATTGAAAAAAAAAATTGTCTAAAATAGTTCATTTTTTCTCCAGCTAAGTGCTTTGTCATTATATCAGAAATGTTTTCATTTAATGGAATATGTTCGACTTTCAATAAGCCTTTCGCTACAATTTTCCAACAAAATGAGCTTTAATGTCAATATGTTCTGAACGTTTACTGTTTTCAAAGCTCTGGATTGAATATAAAGCACTTTGGTTGTCCATCAAGAGAGTACCTTCAACATCATTTGAAGGAAAATCTGAACAAATACCTTTTGAGTAAAGTACTTTTGAAGCAGTTAAAGCGCTGACTGAATACTCGGCCTCATAGCCTCATAGTCATAGCTTTCTACGAAAGCCATGAAAATTTCTATTAAAAAATACAACATTGCCACTAACACTTTTCTGAGTGATCGCTTCCCCAGTCAGCATTTGAGTACACGATAATACATTGATTGTCCTTATTATTAAAGTGATATTTTGGGAAAACTTTAAATACCGCATAATACATTTTTCCGCATACCACATTTGATTTGTTGGCTTGTCTGAAAATCTGCTCATTCTGAAAAAAATGAAATGTCTGGTCTACTCCTGGTTGCAACATATTGATTCTCTATAGGGTATATTTCTTCAATATCATTGCCTTCTATGTTCAAACAAAAATCATTTCCTGAATGTCTTTATCTGGTTTCTACAGAAAGTTCTTGTAAACGTTTGTTCAACATACGTAGTGCTTCTTTTAAGTCATATAAAGCTTTTTGTAGCTGTAAAACAATTTTACCTATTATTACTTCTGGAGGAATTTTGATATATACATCTATGTTTGGGTTTCCATGAAGAAATGCTGTGGGTATATCTTGTTGGTTGGTTGGTCAAAATTGTTTTATATTGCATACGACACGAGCATACTTATTGTTTGATATCATGCTACTGGTGCGTGAACATTATACTGGTTGTCTTCTTGATACTCCTTTGCTCCCAGCCTTTTTCAAACCGTTTTGTTCAGTTTTAAAAATCAATTTTATATCTATAGCCTTTCTACCTTATGGTAAAATTCAAGGCCTCCTTCTTGTGTTATGAAGCAATATGCAGTTCAAAATATTTAAATTTGAATGGCCTATTTATTTGTCTTTCATCAGGCCTGTAATGTTTTCTTCTTCTGTGTTATGTCACGTCTCTATTTTTTTCTTTATTTTTTTTATCTTCTCTATTTTCAAGTTCATTTATTTTGCTACCTCCTTGTTGTATATTTCTATTCTTCTTCATATAACTCATAAACGAATTAGTCTCATCAAATCTAACATATCTTGATACAATGATGTCGTCGGTTTCAGGATCCCACAATGTGTAGCCATTTGTGTTATAACCAACTATCCGTTGCTTTGCACTCGTTTCTAACTTGTCACCACAGTTTGATAGTTTCAACATCCAAGCTTGACTGCCAAAAATTCCTAATTCATGTAGATCTATTTTATCTAAATTTTTGCTGGTATACCACCTGATAGAGCAGTTGTTGGTGATCTGTTGAGTTGGTTTGCTGGATTACGTATTACTTCACCCCATAGGTGTTTGGATAAATTTTGTTTCTGCAAAAATTGTTCGAACGTTGTCTAAGAGTGTTCGGTTGACCCTTTCACTAATACTATTCTGTTGGCTTGTATAAGCCAGTGTATATTTAATTTCAATTCTTTTTTGTGTACAGAAATTTTAAAGTTCTTCATTTGAGAAATCTCCACCACTGTCATATTCAACTGAAGCACATTTATGGCCTCGTGCTTTGACTTATGAAATTCATCAAATTTTTTGCTGCTCCATTTTTTTTTCTTTGAGTACCTATACAATGGTGAAATGAGAAAAATCATCAATAATTAATTGGAAGTATTTGTCACCATTTTTTGTTGGGATTCTAATTGGACCTCCTACATTAGTATGCAATAGCTCTCCTATTCTTTTTGACCTTGTAACTCTTTATTTTGAAATGATTGCATTGAAGCTTCACCTTATCTGCAAGATTCACTTATATTAGTTGGTACATGAAGAAGTTAAACTTACCTTTAACTTCTTCATGTACTGTTCAGATAAATGACCTAATCGTTCATGCCATATTTCACCTGAAATTGTCGAATCAGCAAACAAAATACTATTGAAAAATATAAATTCTGCAACATAAATATCACCTCGTGTAGAACACTCAATTACATTATTACCCCTCATTACTATTTGAGCATTTTCTTTTTCAAATATAATTGGATTTCCTTTATTATTATTTTTTTAACAGACAGTAGATTATGTGTTAGTTCTGGAACTACTAATGCATAAAAATCAATTTTCAACTTTTTATACTTTTATGTTGATTTATCCTTAGTTTTAAGAACATTTCCATTCGCAGCCCTGAAATCAATCTCATTTTCTAAATTGACAACATCTGTCATAAATCTTAATACATCTTCAGTGACCTCATTATCAGTGGCACCGGTATCAAGTATAAATTCAATTTCAGATTCTATATTATTGTTACCATCAGCTATATCTACAGATTCTACTTCAGTTGCAAAGGATATACTTTCTTCCTGACTAACATCACTGTTTTCACCTGTTAGATTTGCTTGTCTCCTGAAACCTCTACCTTTTGTATAGTTGCTGCCTTTGAATCTTCTTGTATAACTTTTCCAGTTTCCTCTACCTGTTGTTTCCATTTTCTTCACAGCTTTAGGGCAGTTTTTGTAAAAATGGCCTGGTTCACTACACTCATAACATTTACCAAGTGATGCTCATCAGTACTAAAAGCACAGTTATTATCAATAACATTCGGTTGTGAGTCTTTGAACTGTAATTCTGCATCAAGTAGCCGTCCTTTAACAAACTCGATTATTATATCCGTAGTAACCCTTTCGATAGCAGTGATGACTTTTTCACAATTTTCTTACATTGTTAGCAATAAATAAAAAGCTTTTTCACTTTCATCCAGTTTTGCTCCAGTTTTGCTCCAGTTGCCTTCAGTTCTCTTAGCAACGACTAAAATTCCATAAAATAATCCTGTAAATCATCTGAAGTACACTTTAATTTTAACATTTTCTTCATCACAAAAAGTTTGGTGGAACCACTTTTTTTCAAAAATATTCTGTAGGGATTTCAGCATTTATTAGATATTTTAGCATCTTTAATGTTTTCTAAATGTTCGTCTGAAATACATTGTACGATAATGCACTTTGTCTTTCTTTTAAACTCGGCCTTCTGTTCATTTGTCATTGAATTGTGAACATCGGTATTCCCATCAACGATATTTTCGAAATTTTTTTTATCCAACAAAATCTCAACTCTAAAACCACAGTTTCGGTAATTGGCACTTCACTTGTTAGTTGTGGAAACGGAAGTACAGAGGAAATTTTAACCTTTTTCATTTTCTCCCAACCTCACAATTTTCACTCTTCGTAATATTTTTTTAATTATAACAAAATGACGTCTTTTTTATATTATTTAGCAACCTGGGTCCGTTACCATTGTCAGTTGAAATCTCACAATGAAGTGTTATTTGAAAAGCCGCATGAAAACTTCTCGACTATATTAAAACTGTTCTCGCGTAAACATTTTTTGATAGTTGGTTGAAACTTATGAACTTCACAAAGATTTCACACAGAAATGTAGACGGTTTTAAAAATCCAAATTCAAATATTTCTTTGGAAAGCAGCTAGTCATTTTTGCAGATTCCTGTAGTGTTTCGGAAAAATTTCCGATATTTTTATGGATATCTAACAATGCGGCAAAAATTTACATACTGGTAGTGATTTGATTCCAAGCTGAATGAATAGAGTATCCATGGCATTTTTCAGTTGTCTCAGGACAAAGACAGTACTGAAGAATAATCCTCTTAATATGACTTAGCCGATTAGACAATCCTTATAATTCTTATTCTTAACATGAAAATAGAAACTTTACATTATGTAATGATTGATTAGATTATTTGAAATAACCTCAGTATTTATTAAATCATAGTCACCGATGGAGACTATGATGTGAAGTAGAAAGTTGACAGTGATGAAATCATTGACAGTGATTTTTTGACCTTATTGACAACGTTCAATGAGAGATGAAACATGAAAAATATAAAAACTATAAAAACACCAACTATCTAGGGTTGCCAATATCATATTATCTTTTTGGAAAGGTTATATCAGTTGTTGGAAGTCTCTTGTAGAGGGCGACTTAGTAGATATGAGTAAATTGTGCTAAGATGATTCATGTCAGTTCTATAATTGATTGAATTTGTTTCTTTAGAAATCTTTGTCATTTCAAGAAAAGTTCTCTTTTTTGAATTGGATTCATGTTCTAAGATAGTCACATTATCATAATTAGGTCTTTGGTCTAGTTCAATCATATGTTGAGCTAGAGCACAGGTTTTTTTAAATTTATAATATCGTTTTCATGAGAACAAATACTGTCTTTCAATTTCCTTTTGGTTCGGCCAATATACTTTTTATCATATTGTGTGCAAGGTATGTAGTAGATTACATTTGAATGGTCTAAAATTGGATCTTTGTCTTTTAATTTGGAAAAAGTATTGTTCAATGTGAGTTGATTTTTATATGCAATATATTTTAAATCTTATCTGTTTTACTGGTACAGATATCATGAACAAAAAAGAGACATTACCTGAAAGTTTTCGTTCTAGCTTCAAAAACAAAAAAATATCCTTATAATTGATTCCTCACAAAGCAGAGCTTGATTTCACAATGTTCAAACGGAATTAAAATATATGTCCTACCTCTTCTAACTTTTGTTACATCAATTCTGAGACACACTGTATATATTATAATAATCACGATGGATATCAAGAATAAGTAAATTATTGTATTATATCCACTCGAGTTTCAATACTTCATTTATGGATCCTGTTAGTCGTTATCAATTAATCCATCTAAACACTTTCCTTAAGTAGTAATTAGCCAATAATTTGATTCATTGAAGGAGGGGTTGAACAAAAAATTCTTCAGGAACCAAAAATTCATGATATTTATTAATCCCACATTTTTTCAGAAACTCCAATAAAACTCATACAGATTTTCAGAGAAATATATTTACAACAGTTACACCATCCTTATTTGAAAGAAATCGAATAAATTAATATGTACAACTAGACTTCTAAGTACTTTTGACAGTATAATATCGGCCATTAAACTACAATTACATTCAAATCAGTTTATATGCAATCCAATAACCTACAATTCTTCAAATGTGTCAGTCTATACATCATCAACATCATCAGTGAATTATTGACAAATATATTTATTGCGTTTAGGTTAATTGTTAATCGAATTGAACAACTTGAAGCATAAATATTACTGGAGTTTTTTCCCAACACCAAATTGTTATTTTCACACCTCGACCCGTGTTTCGATCTCCAAGTGATCATCTTCAAGAGTTTTATCTTTCTCTTGAAGATGATCACTTGGTGATCGAAACACGTGTCGGGGTGTAGAAATAACGATATGGTGTTGGGAAAAAACTCCAGTAATATTCATTACTACACCAAAGGTTCCAAACAGTACATCATAAGAACTTAAAGCATATTTCACACCACATCTTAGGCATCCGATGTTCAGTGGACTCTACTTGAACACATTTCCATTGCACCAAAGTAAGGATATCCAGATTTCGCTTCTCCTGGAGAATGGGCCCCGTAGTGTGCTCCAGATGTGAATAGACTGTAACAAAGAAAAATATGTATGAATATGTGCGAAATTTTGAACGAAATGTTGAAGTGACTGAAATAATAGCGATACACAGTAAAGAATGTTACTAATGATTCGGGGAAAATTTTGGTGTACACCAGTTTGTAAAGTCCAATCTTCTATTCATATATAACGATTAGTAGCAAGGGAGCCCACGATGCAAAATGGGGATTGACTTGAGCGTCATTGAGACATATTAGGTTGCAAAGCTTAGATGTTAAGAAAAAAAAAGTTATAT
>WOGI01000593.1:0-16758 GCA_015342205.1 Leptinotarsa peninsularis | reverse complement strand
TAAATTGGTAGCAAATTGCCAAAAACTACTCTCCTCGATAGGAAGACTCAACAGATTGTCTCTGGTCTGGATTCCTAGCCATACTGGCCTGGAAGGCAATGAGGCTGACTCCTTTGCAAAGGAGGGCAGTTTCATCGGACCAGAACCTGTCATTGGCATCACTTTAGGCTTTGCCAAACAAATATTGAACACTTGGATGACAAGAAGATTTGTGGACTTCTGTCAGAATCTTCCAGGATTGTCTTCACACCAAGGCGTTCAGTCACCCTTCGAAGTTTGATACCAAACAGTTGTTGGACTACAGTAGGGATGAACTACGATGTCTTACAGGTCACTGCCATTTGAATCATCATATGCAGAGACTCGGACTGTCGGAAGACAGTGTGTGTCGCCTCTGTTTGGAAAATGATGAAGCAGGAGAGCACATACTTTGTGCCTGCCCCGCTGGGGACCGAATCAGGTTCTGAGGGCCGTACTCTTACCATCTGACCTGAAAGGCCACTCACCATACAAACTAATCGTTTTCGTTAAGAAGCTGGGTTTATTTGGTCGAGTGTGAATAGGTGTGCCACAATAAACCCTTGCGGGTTGCGGTGGAGGGTCGAATGGACCCACTCACTTTGGACCCAACTTAACCTATCTTTACTAACAAGGTACAAGTACAAATAGATTTTGGTTCTTTATTTTGCAATAATATGTGATGTGAATATGTTTGTTGGAGCTGTTAATATAATAATAAACTTGATTTCTAACTAAAAAAAATAAATTAATACAAGGTATGTTACTATAGTTATGATAAAGTAAGTAAATAAATGTATCAATAAAAATATTGTATGTTTGTAGAAAATATTATCATCTATAGAAACTACAATTGAAATATTATTTGGTAGTAGGTATTCAATAGTTCATTTTCTATAATTATTTTTCAATTGTTTTGATTTCATTTCTGCTATTTATTGATTTGATTCGATACCGCAGTTTATTGCAAAATTTTATACACATAAGGATTGCTTTTTATACAGAGAGTTTATGAACCTACCTGATACATATATCTCGTTCTTGTTCAATATCTGTAATGTTTCTTAAACATCAGCTCATCATCTAAGTATGAGTATACCCAAAAAATTTTATATGACTTGTTATTGACTATCTAGAAAAGGTCATTAGAGTTGAAATAGCTTTCTTTGAAGTTATATATTTATGTTTCTATATAAACCGTAGTTTCTTGGAAATTAATAAATGTTTATTATAAAAAAAGTACAATATGTTGCTTTTTTCGATATTAAACAAAGCAAATTTGAATCACATCACTGTTGAAGGGTCATTCAAAAACATGGTAAATTAATGTCTATTTGACCGAGATCATTCAGATAAACGATTAAAAAGATTGGTCCAAGAACAACCCTGGGGGGCCCCACACTCATCATTTGAAAGAATTGTGAGAGGTCTTTGTTTAAAGACAATTCAAGTCATCTTTGAATAAAACAATATTGATTTTGCTGCTATTAAATATTCTTAAATTACTTACTATCGCTGTGTAGCGTTTCTTATAAACAATTTTAGTTTCCATTATTAATAAATGTTGTTCAAATTGAAAATGTTCGTCTAAGGAAACAGCTTTTCAAATTATCATATTTTGTTTTCCTAAGAAATTGTTTATAATCAGCGCAGTCGCTTTTTGTGTTCTTGCAAAAATTTTCTGGTAAATTATATTTTTAGATTATGGAAAACCGTCTCACCCAGAAAACTGACTAAAAAAACTCATAATCAATGATACACAACGAGAGTATTTTTATAAATTTTATTTTCGTTAACATTTAAGTCACATATTCAGTTAGTGCGAGAGTGTCCCTTGTGCATCTGTAGTCATAAAAGAAACATGTTCATGACGTACCAATATACCAAGTGACCTGAGTGACACAGACCTGTAATTGTTTTTCAGTCTACTCCAGGCAAATAAATAATGGATTTCAAAGTTCAATCATACAATATATAATTTGCCGCAATACAATTTTTTTAGTGTTTAGAATACTGTAAAATTATCACAAGTAAAAAAAAAATTCAATAAACAAATGTTTATTTTTCAACCCAGTAAACTGTTGAAAATATGTATCAAGACAGTGGTGCTCCTTATCCAGATTTGCAGGTCTAATATAAAACAAGAGTTACTTCACCACACAATCCGCAGGTCAATTTTGTAAGCCCATTTCCAGAATCTTAATGACCACATACACACATTCAGGTGCAAAATGACTAGCGTAGTTTTCAGTAATGATATAAATAACAAGCTTGTCGTTATAAAGGCAAATGATAACTTTCATAATTTTGAAATTTTGCACCTGATTACATCAAGCAACAAAAAGAAGCTCTCGCCATTTTGTTACTACCATACCCTTTTAAAAGATCTGCCAGTGTTTCTTCATCAATTAAAAAATTAAATTATAATCATGGCATTTTCGGAATCGGTAATTAACATTACGAAATTATTTTTTTTCTAATTAGGGAGGTAAAATCAATTTGAAAAGAACAAGTTGGACTCTTGTAAATTGCTTTAGTCTTCAGTAAATGGAATGAAAATATCATATACAAGAAGCCAAAAACACATGGTTGAGATCATATCTCCATTAATTCGCTAATTATACTCCAAAATTTTTGAACAGAACTAATTGTTGAAGCAAAGTTTAGTAAATAAATGTTATTACTGTTCATATTCTAGATTTTTGAATTGATTTGTATCTTTACTGAATTTTTGTGTTTTTCTTGAGTAGGTTTGGACATTAGTAATAAGCCTGATCGATAGTTCTAGAAAAAATATATGAATTCCAAAAACTGGGAAAAATTGATCAAACATGAGGTCAAGAACCTGCCTCATCAACCCAGTCAGATAGTATCCTGTTTCAGACAGAATGGATACTGTAAAACTTCGCAGCCAACATCCTTTACCTGTTCTTTTGAATTCACCACTTTCTTCATTCAAATCCAACTGTGAACTCAGCCGACAGGCCTTCCAGATCCGAAATTATCTCCTTGTCGAAAAACAATATGTATACTCCAACTCAAATCCCCTAGAATGACTTTTGTTGTGGAGTGATCATAAATTTAAACTAGTCTGTCTAGTCTATGGCTCGAGTTTATTTAATAGTACTCGGAGTCCAAGTTGGGAACAGCAATGGACCACTCTCATGTAGAGCTCATTGCATTTTCTCTCCAGTCGGCGTCTTCCCGCTTAACGATTGTTTTACAAGGTGGGTACAATGACTAGGTTACCTTCATCTTCGGTAAAATAAAAGTGGTGGTAAAGTTTTTTTGTTCATACATCACATTCAGCAGGAACTCCAATGCCAATTGTTTGAGTGTAATTGAAATATGTACTTTAAGTACTACTAAATGTAGATTTGTGGTGAATGTAGATTTGTTGTGTAATACTGTTTCTATTTTATAGTTATCATTGTTCATATTCCAGGAAGTTTTTGATATATTTTTTAATAATTCAATATGATTATTTTGATATATCAAAACTTTTTTATATTGCATTCCCAATTTCCAACTGATTCGTATCTTTACTAAATTTTTTATTTGTTTTCTTTCAGTAAGTTTAGTCATAAGTGATAAATCCGATCATCTGTTCTGGAAAAAATGTATGAATCTCAAAAAATAATATATTTAGAATTGAATAAAAATAAGTGATTTTTACCTGTTTAGTGTTTAATATATTAGGAATTATTTAAACAATTCTAGCGTTGAATACAAGTAGTAGTAAACTCAATCATTTGAAATGTTTAAATACTAAAGAGAAGACAGCTTATAATTCCTGCAATGTTAATATTTCACAAACCCGTATGCCACCAACTAAAAAAATATTGCTTTATAAAACACCATTGTGTCAACATAGATGATCAAGCACAATAATATTGGCCTATATTAAGCATACAGTATTTTGGTAATCTTTCTTTTGCACTACACAAGCAGTGAAATTCTTGTGAAGGAAAAGATACTTTCTCTGAAAATGAAAATTGCACATCACTTGGTGATTTGTATTCAGTTATTTTGATTTTAATTCAAAAAATTTTCAATAATGGGATTATCACAGTCACTCTGAAAATATTATTTTTCAAAAGGTATATGAAAAAACAATTTTTTTTATGATAATATAAACTCCCAATATACGGACTGCTGTTAAGTCTTGTGAAGCCTGATAAAAATTGCAAACAACAAACATCAATGCTGCCAACTTTCAGGATTATATATAATACATTTCTGAAAGCTGTTAACAAAATCTATATTTTATTAGAATGATTAATCTAAGTTTAGGTTAAACATAAAAAAGGTCTTTTCCTGCACAATACTCAAGTTGATAGTGTACACATTTTTTTCTTAACACCTTCAGTAAGCGGTTCTGATTCATATAACGCAAAATAAATTAGAAGATAAAAATTATATAGACTTATAGAACTATTAATACGAAATTATATAATTTACATAACTTGTAGAGGCAAAAAGTTATTTAAATAATCTAGAAAATAATGAAACATAGATGCCGACTTTCAAATATTGGTTATATCATACCCACAGTTCATTATCAAAAAATGCAAAATGCATAAATATATTGTTGATTTTTAAAGTTTCATTATTTTCAAAACGAATTAGAAAAATTAAACTCAAAAATGAATAATTTTACACCTTAGGTCTAGAAGTGAAAAGGTAATTAAAATTGCATAGCTGGAATATTTTTAAACTTATATGGAGAATACATTTTTTGGAAAGATTCACTAATTCATGAATAATATCAAAGCGAGTATTGAATTCACTCGACATGAAATAAAAATATATCTTACCTCATATAAACCAAGAACAAATGCAAGATGGCAAAAGAAATATAAATTACGTTTTGAAATCAATTGAGATCGGTAATATGCATTTCACAATTTTTAAATTGTTTGAAAAACAGAAAAGCAGATTATGAAACATTCTATAGCTCAAAACTTTTTATTTGATGAACATCACCTAAAAAATTGATTATGTTCTACTATCAGTTTCCAAGAATGGACATATTCTTTCAGAATTAGCGTTAAATTATATTATCCAATATTTGACTATTAGAATCAAGTATTATTTCAAATGTGAGGCTAGTCTATGTTATTATTGTCACAGTAGAAAACCCTACCTAGATACCATCTCTAAATTATGGATGTCTCATTCTCTAAACTGAAATCCAAATAGAATGAGTTACAACAAAGCAAAATTAATAAAAAGGGAGATAACAGTTCAAGAGCTACAGAGTTCCATTCTTCAATAAATCAACCCAGTACCTTTACGAAGTCGGTATCTATGCTGATCAAGCACAGAAACAGATAACATTGTATAATTTGATCAACACGCACAGCCTCCATCTGGATCTTTGAGCTCATTCGGTGTGTCTTTCAAGACGACTTCTTGCATATCTTCTGGTGGTTTATTTTCCGTAGAATCCATACCAGGCAAAGCGGCCGCAACTCTTCTGAATAGCTGCTTCACATTATATCCAGCTTTCGCGCTAGTTTCAATAAACATTACATTCAGTTCTTTAGCTTTCCTCTCACCTTCTTCCGTACTAACTTGTCGTTTATCGGACAAGTCAGTTTTGTTTCCAACCAGCATTATTATCACATCGCTGCCTCTCTCAGTTCTCACGTCATCAATCCACTTGGATGTCTGGTGAAAGGAATTGGCATTAGTGATATCATAGACTACCACAGCAACAGTGGAGTCCCGAATGTAAGAAGGTATGAGGGACCTGAAACGTTCCTGTCCTGCAGTATCCCAGAGCTGCAATCTAACCGTTCTGTCTTCAAGATACATTGTCTTCGATAAAAAATCAATACCTATAGTTGCTTGGTAAGTATTATCGAAGCTGTCATACATGAATCTGGTTATTAGAGACGTTTTCCCTACGCTTTGTTCTCCTAGAAATACTAATTTAAACTTCCTAAGAGGATTGCCGAAATCTCCAGATGTTGACATTTTTTATAGATTAACTTTTGTAGTTCCTTCAAAAGACGATTTTTCTAAATATAATTAGTTTTCGATGAAAATATTGCATGCACGTCAGTCTGAGCAAAAATCTCCTGAACTCCCTAATCACAATGTGAATTTAGCTTTCTTGTTTGATCTGCTTAATCTGTAATGAGAACAAAATCATAGTAAGTAAAATTTATTTTCCTATTACTATTAACAATAGAAACTATTCCCAACTAAATTATTTTTGAACAATCTCAACCAGGACATTTTAATGTAATTTTTCAAGTTCATTCAATTGTGTTTTAAGGAGAGATTTTTCAATTCTGTTTTTCACATTCTTTCTTTTCAAAATAGAAAACCACTTGACACATCAACTATTTCTCAAGATTGTTTCTGCAGATCAGCAATTCAGGCTAAAAAACATGAAATTCCTAGTTTTCTTCAATATCAATAATATTCTGGAAGATTTTGTAAAACTAAAGAAAAAAACGTAAACTTTCGACATAAATAATGTCGACTTAAGGGTGGATACATATGAGAGGCGAGAGGTTAAGTTTTTAGTAGTAACAAATTCTTATGAATTAAAACTGTTGAAGTTTCGAATATAAATTATTTTTTTGCAGTTACTAAAAAAACACAATTTGAGGATAAGATATTCCGTTAACTTGAACATATTAAAAATTTTCAAAGCAATTATGAAATTACTATAACACAATCATTATGTTTCAAAAAAAAGTGTATTTCAATAATAATTACTAAATTCATAGTCATAGAAAAAATGTATGAACTATATTTTTAGGGATGAATTTGAGTATATTATTTGAAGGTAGAAAATGAAACCTTTCACGGGAGGTGTTCAAGTGACTTGCCACATTCAATTCTACCAAGAACGGTACATTTCAGAAATACGCGACGGGCTGTGGCTGCTCATCATCACAGGCACCGCTCTTAGAGCGCCTTAAGGATTTTCCTGCAGTGCTTGTGTTTTGTCCTCAAAAAAATCCAAATTTATATCTTCACATAATTTGAGAAAATTAAATATTAAAAAAGTAAAATATTCACCAATTACATAAATATCATACATATAAAGACAATTGAAATTGTCTTGAGTTAAACAGAAAAACAATATTGTGTTTAAAATTTTGTTATCAATGGCTGCGACTATTTCATACATTTCACATTGATTTTAACAAGATTTGTACATATATTCCTATATTATTGGTTTGAACCCATTATATCTGTCCGAAACTTTTCCAATAAAATATAAACTGTTACATATCAAAAAACAATTATGGTTCATATTGAACATAATTATTTATTAAAATGTTGATGACAATATGTGAGTAATTATCAGTGATCTTGCAAAATTTTCTATATCTGTATAACAAGTGTTTCAGAACAATAATTCTGTCACATATTATTCCAGAGATAATTGATTATTCAAAATGAACCAGGGTGAAAATAAGGTGGGGTATCTACTTCTATAACTTCTTTATCTTTCGACCGAGTAGAATATCAATTTGAAATGATTCTGCTGTATAAAAACTCAATATTTATAAGGAATATTGTAGATGAAATGATTTATACTCACATTCAGACAATGGCCTTAATATCCTGGGAGTATCTGTTCATCACATTTTTTAATGGCATTTAATGAGTCAATGAATACTTCAATGCAAAAACGTTCAATACGGCTCAAAAAGGTCCAGATATATGCTCATATACGATTAATTTTAGTTTAATATTTCATTTTTTCAATCCAATATTTTTTACGTTCACGTCAAATTTGACACGCAATCACCAACCCATGAACGTAAATCAAATCATCCCCAAAATCCACTGTTGTTAATATCGAAAAACTTAAATATCAACGACGAGTCACTTCAACAGTTGGACCAATGGTGAAAAATTATAAAGCACCAACTCAAGTTAATGAGTTCAAAAGTTACTTTTTGACAATCGATCAATCAATCAAATATACTTTGTATCTCAGAGTCATACTTTTGAAAATATATTCTCACGATATAAAATATGATCGCGATCAGAACTGAAATGAACATTTTCAGTACTTTTTCATTTAGGTATATCAGCAAAATTTTCATTATCACAAAAAACCATACAACTACGTGGCCTATCTCGAATCACTCGCAGTTATGCACGAACAATTCTTTTAAAATCGGTATACTTGATTTCATGCTACAATCATCCGCAGGCATTTTTAGATCTCAATTGAAGAGATCCAAATATCTTTCAACCCATTCTTCGAGTATTTCTTCGAAATCGTTCTCTGTAACGTCAGCTGCTGATATGTTGTGGACAACGAGTGATACATGCTTTTTTATGAGTGACTCTAGAGTATTCGCCATAATTGTTTCTTATATTTTCTGAAGATATGTTCCAAAAATAACATCAGGTTGTTCAATCGAAATAAGTTCCATTTGAATCAATGCACTTTTTGCCAACATAACACAATCAATTCCCTCAGCCTGAAAATTGTGTGATCGGGATTCGATGTAATCGACGAAGGCCTTTTTGCCTGGTCCTGATTCGCGAAGGTTCTACCGGTGAGAAATTAACGAAATGCTGAGAATATGATGGTCGGTTGGCGAGAAGCCTCATGGGTATGGTGGGTGAGGCAGAACGTCAACGCGCAATTCGTTTAATCTCCTCTTCTTCTAATCAGTACCGTACCGGCTACTGCTGACGCAATTTCCGGTACATTTCGTTGATTTCCCCACAATAGTTCTCTGCTGTGATGGTTTGGTCCAGTTGCAGAAAGTTATAGTGAATCACACCAGCCGCTGACCACCATACAGTAACCATGGTCTTTTTTGGTGAGTTTTCGCCTTTGGAAAATGCATGTGTGGCTTATCGGTATCCAACCACTGTCCTGAACGTCTCCTGTTGTCGTAGAGGATCCTCTTTTCATCACACATGACAAAAGCAAAGAAGAATCGACCTCGAAACATGACAATTTCTGTCGATCGTGCAGATCGTTGGGCAACCACTTTTCGAGCTTAGTGACCTTTCCAATACGTTTCGAACCATATAAAAAGGTACTTGGAATCTAACGTCCAGTTCTTCCGCCTTCCCACGCATCGCTTCTGATGGGTATATCTCCACCAGGATCCTCAAATCCTCATTCTGGATTGCTGAGGGTCGACCACTTCGAAACTCTTCGACGCTAAAATCTCCAAAACGGAATTTCGCAAATCATTGATACTATAATCGCCTAATGTCTGGTTGATTTTTTGGGTTGTTTCGCCAGCGCTTTAGTTCAATTTGAATTCGTGGAGGAAAATTGCCGAAAATTGCTCAACGATATCATACAGTAATGAATTGAAGAAGCAAAAAACTAAAATTTGGGAAAAAATTAACACCATCAATATATGATAGAGTACAAAATTCTCTGTCGATCAGTATACACCATGACACAGTAGAATAAAAAAATATAAAAACACATAACTTTAAAACGGATCAAACTTCTGAAACAACCTAATGCATCCTAACCGCTACTAACCAGAATTTTTTGACTGCAGACACCTGGAGAATAAATTTTAGTTGGTTACTTTTGAAACACGACGGTTGTGTTGTTGATAAGTCAATAACTGAACCATTTTCGAAGTGGAAACCATACACTGTAATCATACATTTTTCATTTATTTAACTTATAATATCCAAATTGAATATTGAAGTTGTCCGTTCCTTTTCAAGAATGGCTTTTGAATTCTCTGATGAATCGTTCAATAAAATTTAAAATCTTCCTAACCTACCTAATATTAAAGAGTTTCATGTGTTGACCATAAAATATATTTACTATTCTATACACCAGTCTGTTATCATGAGAATTCAATGAAAAAATTCATGAATGGGTAATTGTAGAGAGAATGAAGACCCGAGTCGTTCTTTGAGATAATGACTTGAGTACAGTTTTGTGTTCCTAATTATAAGTGTGTGTTTTCTATCTATTAAATTGTTCAAATGTATTGAAGAAGGTACCTGCGTCCATTGGTCGACGACAGTTAAAACTTCAGAAACAAGTGGTCTTTTAATTATGTTAGTTTCAACGTTCACCAAGTTTTTACTTGGTTACTGCTAGGTTCACTAGGTTTTTTACAAATATTTCTTGATGATTGCCCCTAAGTAAGTAGTTTGTTGTTTTCATCACCCGAATGAGACACTCGTTGATAGCTGGAACTATTCAGTGTTAAAGAGTACCCTAACCAATAAAAAAAAATTATTTGTTTTAGAAAATGGCAATGAAATGTTATGAAAATTGTATGAGTGCACTCATATAGGTTTGCAAAATGAAAAATAACTTTTTATTCCTCAATTGCAAAAACTATCAGTTCAGAAAGTTCATTATATTTTTCTCAAAACAACATAAAAGTCTTGTGGTATGAATTTTATTATCATGCGAATCAACTTCAATACCTGACAGAAATGAAGAGAACTATAAGAAATATTTATGTGAATGGTGAAATCACTAGTTTTTTGAAGTGAGAAGAGTTCAACTGAAAGAAATAAATAAAAAATCTTTGCAAAAAACATCCTATGTGAAAATATGGCTTATGAATTCCGTCACTCTTACCAATAACACATTAACGTCAACTGTCTGTGTCAATTTGTCATGTTTACTGAAATATGTCATTTGGTTTAGACATTTTAATATTTTCTTTTAATCTGAATTGATGATTATTTCTTTTAATGAGAATCAAAAAAGTTTAGTGGTTTTTGTTGGTTTCTATTTCGTCTAAGTGATGATAATTCATATGATTTTCTTCAGGAAGAACTTTCAGAACAGTCTTATCTAGGTAGGTATGTTTTAAAAAGAATTGATGTGGTACTATATTCACTTTATCATTAAGTTTGTTTTCTATAAACTTATCGGAGGGCAGAAAGGTATAAGCTATGTATATTTGGAAATATTTCGACTACGATCTCGTAGGATGTTGATTTGATTGATTCTTGAACTATGGTTTCCATATTTAGATGTATGACCTCCTACTTAAACTTACTCCTGAAATTTTATTGCATAAATTACAATATTTTATATTATGAAAATATCTTTAAAGATTTCTATGTCTGCTGATCCAATCATTTTGGTTGGTCCAAAATTGAGGAGAGGAACTTTCAGGTAAATTTAGATTTTTCCCCCACAGTGATATTTTTGATCTAATTTTAAATGGTTTTTTGGTATTGGTGTTACCACATAGAGCTAGGTAAATATTTGGAAGCACCCCTACCTAGGTGTTATTTAGACTTCAGAATTTGGTGTTCAGTACAATATCTGTTTGGTTTTTGATGTAAGTATCTTCCATTTGTTTCATCATTTTTCTAATGCAAATATTTCTATACTAAAACATGAACTACTTTAACATTTTTGAAACAATATTATAAAATTATAAAAATATTATAGAAAGCATTAATCAGAACTTATCAAAACTGAAAAAAATTTATATTTGAATTGAAATCAAAATTAGTCTGATGCCTGTTGAGTTACAGACATTAAGAAAATCAAATTTGAAACATTCATCTATCCCAACGTTCCTAAACAGTAGGATCTTGTAAATGCCAGCCGGAAAACAACTAGTTTTCTGGTTAATACCACGATGAAGATTCAAATATAATTGAATACAGACAGACAGACATATATGCAAATTACCTTACAGAAGTTAGACTTGAGGATACTGTTTCGTTCATATTCTAATTATTTCAAACAGAAAATTAATAACGAAACAGATGTTTCAAAGGATGTGAAATTGTTGGGTCGTGACGTGAAAATGTTTGGTCCAAATTGTAAGACATACAACAAATTATCAACTTAAGGAAAGGACCGTTTCAGGTTAAGATTTTATGAAAGCAGAAATGTTGCAATTGATTATGGAATACCTAACCGACTGTTTGGTTTCATCTTTATGGAAAAATATAAACTGTTATCAAAAAGTATCAATATGTGAGGCAATAAGAACTTTAACGATCAACATCTACGGAGCTCTAAATAAAATTAAATCTTCTATTGGGTTATTTATCAAACTTAGAAAGACTTTTGATAGGGTCGACCGTAAAAAACATATTATCAAGATATCTAGAACATCGTAAACAGAAAGTAATATTGAAAAATTGCATAAGCAGAGAGAGAGAAAAAAAAACAATGTATGGTGTTCCTCATAGGGGCCTATTTTGTTCATGATTTACTTAAATAGGTTTTTTGTCTAGAAAGTCAAGGTAAGGTTATAAGTTATACCAACATGATAAGTAATTGGTTTGTATTAAAAATACATACTGAAGACAGATCTCTCACAACTGAAGTTCGGTTCATAAGTATGTAAGTTTTATCTTTTTTTCAGTAGCCGAGAATACTTACTTCCTAATTTTGAATTGAAAATATGTAGCATACTCTACATATATTCAATAAAAGGAAAATTATCACAGGTTTGTCAAATGTGATTTAAATTAGGGTATTCTGACATGGTTTAGTGTTTTGAAAACCACTAGGGAATTCTCTAAAGGATATTTTTGAAGATCTTTCATAAGGGAGATTCAAGTTATGCTCTGTATACTGAAACTGGAATTTTTGTCATAGACAGTTATGTTCATGTGTTCACTAAAATATTTGAAGAAATCTTGCTACTTATTCATTTGTGATTTGATATGTTTTCTTTGTATTCACCTTCTATCTCTTCTTCTTCTTCTATTTGATATTTAACTTTTTGCAACTGGAAGTAAAGCTCCAACTTATCAGTCAATTTATTGTGGTTTTTTTATCTCAATAGACATAAATAATAGTCAAATCTTAATAAACCCTGCATAAACTTGTTTCAGTTTATCAGGTGTAAACTACAGTTACAAGTAATTCAGTTTTTACTAATATAATTTCTTCCTCAGATATTATTCAATTCATATTATAATTAATGTATGTAATTTAAACACACTTGTGGTTTGCAGTTTTTCCACTGTTATTTGTTGGTTAACCATTTGGTAAATATTGTTTATGGAAAGTATGATTCATTTGGAAAATGTGTTATCTGAGTGAAAGGAAATCCATTTTATACTCAACAATAAATCTACTTTGGAAATTATCAAAGATAAAAAACACAAGGTAATGAGAGTTATGAATATGTCTTCGGGAAGTTATATTTAATAGGGTTCCTTAACATATGAGATGAATAACTTTGAATGAAAGCCAAATAATAATTTAGTTCAGATTATCAGACTGTCAAATGAAGATGTCTTGTTCGCAGGGATCTTAGAAATTTTAATATAGTCTGTTGAAAAAATATTTGTAAACGATAATCATTTGCTGCAGTGATGTAAATGTGGGTAATATACACATCATACTAAATGAGCAGATTACAATCTACATTCATCAAAACAATTAATCCTTATTTGAGTACATCCTTTAAATACCAGGTGAGTGAGAAGTATATTCTATTTGTAATATTCTCTTCAGTGAGTTAAAAAAAATTAAAAAATCTTTTTCCTTCAACCAGCTGTCGCCCACCTACAAACGACAACTCTCAAAAGTCGAAACTTGTGCGAGCTAAAGGCTAACGAGGTCTTGTCTTTTAACGTGTGATTCCTAACACGGGTTGGACGATAGGAAGTGAAAATGGATCGTCCGGCCTTGCGGTTCAAACCAGCGGTTTGCACATGGGTCGATTGACTGAGTGGAGCTGTCCACCCACGTCAACCCACTAGGCTACCGTCCTTTCGCTCAGTACTTGAAAATATACTAGTGAAGATACACTCAATGTCTCTTTGTTCAAACTGTTTTAAGAGATTCAGTTATTTTTGTTTCTATGTAGGTTACGTTATGTACTTGTAACAAAATAGAATAGCTCCACTTTAAGGAGCTATTCTAATTTTGATTCGACTGAAACATAATAGTGTGGTTCATTAACAAAGAGGATTTTTTATTCTTTGCACAATTGAAATTTGAAAAGTTGGTGCACGATTGATGAACATTTAAAAAAGCCTCGAGTCAAAAAGAAGACAAGGCAGGTCGAAAAATATTAAATTCATTGAACATTAGAAAAAAACAACATAATGTGTTGTTCAAACTTTTTAATTACTCTCATGTATATTTTTTAAGTAAGTTTGATACGTGAGAAAACTGAATTAAAACCCCAAATTTTAATTTCAAATTCTTATGAAGAATCTTCAAATACGTTAGAATATTTCTTGAAAAACAAATCAAAACTGAGGAAAAAATGTTATATGTGTGTGTTCAATAAATAGTTAACAGCTGAATGTGAAACATTTGTTTTAAGTTTAGTGTTTTGAGGTTGGCAATGTTTTGAGTTGTTCAATAGTGAATTTGTAGGTGTGAGAGGTCAATTTTTCAATACAATTATTATAGACCTGAGAAAGAGATGAATATATAAAATGAAATACTTTTGCAAACATAAACCACAAGAAATTACAATGATTAGTAAAACAAAGCTGACATTTGTTTTTTATTTTACCGTTTGATTCAGTTTTAATATTTCTAATAGACGTCATATTTGGGTGATGCACTTACATATAGCCATGGGCTATGTCCTTGTTAAGATACTATAAGTGGAATTTTAACGCCATCATTTATTGATTTGAGCAAAACTTTTGCAGGCATGAAAATTTTACCAAACATAATCGGTATTTTTCATTTCTTTTATATTTAAATTGAAATTATAGTTGCTAAAACTGATAAGAGAAATTGAAGGATTTTACGAAAGCTCATAATATCTGGAAAAAAACATATGAGAAACATAAATTACAATCTGGGCGAAAGAGGTCGACTGTAAAAAGGACGTTGCTTTTTGAGAAGTATCTGATTCTAAATCATAATCACTCAATCGCAGCAAAGTTTCCACAATTGCTTTGTAAATCTCTTTGAATCCCAATAAATCATCGTGATTTTCCATCCATCCACCTTATTTCGGGAACATTTAATTCAACATACTTTTCAAAGCCATAAATCTTGTGTCGGAATTATTCAGGAAAATGCACTCTGCAAGCAAAGCAAGTTTATAATTTTTTATCGAAGTTTTGGGGGGTGCGTTAACCCCCCTTCTCTGAGTACGGATTTGAAATAAACCCATAAAAATATTTCTAATGTGGTAAGATCAGGTGATGTAACAGGTTATTCCACTGTTCCTTTTCTTCCAATTCACCGATCTGAAAAGTTTCTGTATACAAACTGGGACACAGTTGCAGGACTTTGTAAGGATGGTATTTTATCTTTTTCAAAATATACAGACTTCCCAACATACAAATCTTGCGGTAGTTCCCACAATGTGTTATGTAGATTTTCAACTTCCATTGAAATTGTTGAATATTTTCAGGAACTGTGAATGTAATTTGGTTTGGTGCATCCCTGTCTTCTCATAATTCTCCTAATTTTCACCCACTGTATGTTTCTGATATTGTCAAATAATATGAGTATACGAAAAGCAGACAGAAATTCAGTAAATTGTGTAATTTACAATCTACTTCAATTATTACATTTTGTAGCGTATCCTATGAACAATATCAGTTTCTATTTTCATAATCAAATCAAAATATACTTTATTGTCCGAAGATTTGCATCTTATTGACAAAGTCCAAGGAATACAATGTTAATAGGTATAGAAAAAGTACTAAAAAAAGTATAAATGTACACCGAGAAACTTTGTATTTAATTTATTTTTTAATATGGCAACGTCTATTGAAATTTCATCAAGCGAACATTTGAATATTATATTCGTTTTAGACGCATTGAGAGAGAGTAAATTTGCATCGCACCAGCTCTTCACCTTCTTCAAGTCAGATGATATTATTTTATTTAGCTCCATTGAATTTTTTTCTTTCCACAATATTGTAGTATCATCCACAAATAAAGTGAAATTACCAGATATATTAATCATAGATATGTCATTCATATATAACAGAAACAGAATAGGGCCTAACACAGAACCCTGTGGAACACCAGATTCGATGGCCCTGTTCTCCGAGAGTTCCGTTGTCCTCACCATTTAACTCCGACCTGAAAGGTACGATTCGAACCAAGTGTTCGTTTCACCTCTACATCCATATTTATGGAGTTTTTTTAGTAAAATTTTATGATTGACGCAATCAAACGCCTTAGAAATATCGCAAAAAATTGCGGCGGCTACTTCACCAGCATTCCATTTAAAATAAATTTCATATAAAAACGAGAAGATAGCATCATTTGTATCTTTTTCCACCTGAAACCCAAACTGGTATTTGCTTATGATACAGTTCAGTTTCAAGAATTCATCTAAACTAAACTTACTTTCACATTAAAATTCGTGACAAACCATTTTAAACAAATAGTTTCAGCATTTTTTCACTAATCCAAAACTTCAGCTTTCCAACTTGAAAATTGACGAAATTCAATACAGTCTTCAAACCCCTATATTTCCCCCTTATTGGGAAATTCCTGATTCCCTTTCTTGCTTATTTACGCTATACAAAAAACCTACCTGCATATTTCAAGATTCTAGGTTTGTAGCTTCGGCTGTACATTAATATAAGAGCGGCAACAGTTAGTAATTTATATTTTAACTTTGAAAATACAGGAATCAAAAAAATATGCCTACTACACTAAGTTATGAACAGCTTCGAGAATCGAATAATGTTACCTATAAAGAAATTCGTAAAACTAACACAACCGTCAATGATGACGTTTGCCCACACGCGTCTGTCTGGGTTCGGGTCGCGTTCTCGGCGATGGCGCTTCATTGCCTAGACCGCCCCTCTACAACCGCCCCTCTACAA
>WOGI01000592.1:0-16788 GCA_015342205.1 Leptinotarsa peninsularis | reverse complement strand
CGAGCTCATACGCCACTCTTCAGTGCAAGATAGTGGCCATCATCGAGCTAAAGTCAAATATATTCCTCAATTTGAAATCTTTGGTTAGTATCTCGTCCACTAGATGGAGTGACATTTTGTTGTTCGCTCCTACTTAGGAAGAGGAATGAAATACTCTGAAAAAATTCCGATTTTCGATTATGGAATATCATTGACGTTAGGCCGATGGTGGCCACCATCTTGCACTGACACCGGTCTGAAAGTGTGCTCATTCCAAAATTGAAGGTCGACTCTTTCAGTTGTATGGCCAATTGCATATGCAGGAAATTTTCTGTGAAGATTCTTGCACTGATGCCTGTCGGATATAATCCAACGCCCTTTCGTGATATTAGCCAGGGGAGTAATTGTTTTCTGATAGGCGTCAGTCCATTTAAGCTACCTACAGTGTAGGTATATCCGAGATTGGCTTGAACGTTTAAAGTTCATTTCTTTAGATTTGTTTACTGCCAGTCTTCAAACATAGCCCACTGACTGATAAAAAACTAACTACCTGGTATTGATCCTATGCTGAACTACCTGTTTTTCAATACTCTCTAATTTGTTATGCATGTCCTCTTTTTTAGTGATTATCTCTAATATTTATCTGCTTTTTATTCATAAGTATCACATATAAGACCAAACAAAAAGCTGTTCAAAGCTCCAATCTTTGAAACCGAACATGCGAAACATGTTCCTTGTAGCGAGCTAATATAGTCCGTTAGGTTTGACCAACATAGGTGTTTCTTATCACAATCCTCGCAGCTATTTCGTTAATCTCAGACTTTTCTTCTTCCAACGTCCTCTTTTTTAGGACTGCTCAACACTTGCTGAAGTGTACGTGCAGTTTTCAATAAAATGATATTGAATGTGTGTCACAAAAAGGTAGTGTATCATATAACAGGTAGTAGTTAGGTAAAACTAACCAGTATAGTGAGATACTACTAGCATATAAAAACACTAACATAGTAATATAATTCAGTCATAATGATCTCCTGAGGACGCCAACTTTGTTAGCGAAACGCGCGTCGTGAGACCGCTATTTTTGTTCTGTTATTGGGTAAGTGCTTTCAATGGAACCTAAACTCTTATATTGTGGGGCAATACTTATCTCAAGCAGTCTTCAGTTCAACAGACAATAGTAACACATAGTTGAAAAGTGGATGTATGAAGTATTAACAAAACTGAAACTCACCTTCCACTTCAAAACATATATATCAGAATACAGCTTCAGATGAGATCATTTGATTCAAACATTTCGGAAAGTTTATTCTTGAGGTGAAACGAAAGCAGCAGTCAATTCTCATATCGCAAATTGAAAATAAAAATAAGTTTAATACTGCTGAACCTCAGTATACATGTGCAGCAAATTATTTCCTCTAAATATGTCAAAAGTATCCCAAAAGGAATATGAAAAAATATAAAAATACGAAATTATTTCCTGGATCAGAAAGCAAATCAGAATTAACGGAGACTATGAATCTTGATCAATGACATGTGCGTATGTAAAAAAACTATAGCTAGAAGAAACCAATGATTTCAAACTGCAAGAAAATACGAAACTTACTGACATTTCTGAACATGTGAATTCAAACCTTTCAGGTCGAATTAGATAATTTTTACTGATTGTTATCGACGAAGGGCTTTATATAAGTTGCGTTTCATTGATGGTGTTGCAGAAATGGTTTTCAGTGTGTGCAATACTGAATAATCAACAAATATCTATCTAATGTGTTAAATTTGGAAGAAACGTGGAACGTGGTGCCGGTTTTCCAGTGGCGTACTATGTGACTCATTTATTCATTATTTTTGAAATGTATCGTGTTTCTAGCAACCATCCATGACAATGGATACCGAACAAATGATTATCTGAAAAGTGAACTATGAAGAAACCAAACAATTTTGTGACATGAATACCTTACGAATCCAATTCATGTTGTTACGATGTGAACAATGCATTAATTGTATTATCCGAAGACAGAATAATAGATATTCCTTCAAAAAGTCGTAAAACCTGTTGAAAATATTCACACTGAATCCCACATAACAGTGAGTTAGATGTTCCCAGTTCTCTCTAGATAATTATATCTGAGCTTTATCTATCGACTCGCCAAAAAACCATTAAATAATCGTGAACAACCACAGGATACACGGATAGTAGTAGCACAAAAGCCATAAAACGGAGAAAACAAAGGTGCTCTAACAGAAACATCGGCGTTAAAAATTAAACGACGAAATGTAATGATCTACAATTTCCTGCCTTGGAGATTATGAGTCGTAAATCAGAAATGGGAAATAACTTGAATTTCAGCTGAGTATAATGGAATTAGAAGATATTGGAGTGTAGCAGTCTAGCAAGGTGGACATGTTTGAAAGTGTTCATGAATTTTGACCTAAAATTAAGTGAAAATGGTCACCGCCTGTACAATAAATAGTTAACAAAACTGAACCTAAAATGAACATGTATACGTCCCTACATTTAGAACTACTCGTGAGATAGAAAACGGAAAATTTCGCAGGAATAAATTGGGTACCCACAAAATCATTTTCAAGAATATATGTTATGAATCTGAAGAATATGAGGCGTATATGAAGTATGAGAGATTATTTCGTTTTTGTAAACGTTGTTATCCACAGTTTCAAAATAAAACTATAAGGGTTGGCCCAAAACAAAGGCACCAAAAAATGTATGTCATGGTATTTTTCTGTCACTTGATTCCTATGAATTAATAAGCTGTCTTAAATAACAGTATGGTATGAACATTTTTGTCGATATTGAAAAAAAAATCACGGTCAAACAAAGTAAAGTTCAACAACAGATTGGAGAGATTAAAAAACATTAGATGATTTCTAGGTTACTTTGAAAAATCTGCTGCGCTTTGAAATTTCAGAATATTACAAAGATAGTGGTGACGATAGATACACTGGTATTCACCGAAATTAGCGTTCAAAGTAACGGAGGGAGAAATTTCGAAGATATAGTTTTCCGATTGTAGAATATTATCATATTCATTCTTTCTATGGCTATTTCAGATAGTAAAAACCACACATGGAAAAACCATGGAAAAATAAGCTCTATAAATTCTTGGCCAATTAAATCCAGCATAGTTCAGTTTCATATGAGTTTCGTCTTGAGGTCTCGTATTTAAAAAAAATGACCTCTTTGTTTGAGTCACCCTGTTGTCTGTTTAGACTGAAAACAATACGAACACTATGAAACAAGATACACTTATTATATCGTGTAGGAATCCTGTGAATGATATCTGATTCGAATCCATTACGAATGTTTGGAATGCTAACGGAGTAGAGAAAATTGTTTTTGATATAATTCAGCGTTCATATTGAGGTTTCTGTTTTGAATGTATTTTTTTTATTGAATTCAATGTTTATATGAAAATAGCTGTTTCTAAAGGGTTTTTTCTTTCAGTTCGTGTCTGGAAGAAGTTATTCATTTTCAAAAAATAATACTCTTTTCTGAAAATATACTCTTTCAATTCAAAGTATTCAAAGAAGTAGAAGAGAACCTCAAAATTCCATTCCTTGATGTTTTAGTCATCAAGGAAGGTAATTAACTAGGCAATAAGGTGTACAGGAAAAAAACACACACAGATCGATACCTACATAATGGTTGCTACCATCGTCCAAAACAGAAACGAACCGTCATCAACACCCTAGTGAACAAAGGTTTGAAGGAAGTGAAGAAAGTTACGTCGACGATGAAATAAAACACCTCACAACTGTGTCATAAGCGAGCGCTAAGACATCAAAAACATAATCCACGATACGCATCCAATGGAAAAGAATAGAAACACCAGTGAAGATCAATATCAAGAAACTGTCTATCTGCCATACATAGAAGGCGTCATTAACCGAATCTGGAAAGTTTTTGAAAAGGAGAAAATTAACACCTTAACGAAAAAACTACCGGATTATCTGAGATCAGCAATAGAAAGCAGATATCCAGGATTCCATAAAACTGTGGTGAAGTCTATATCGATCAGACGAAAACAAACATTGGAACCCGCCTAGTCGAGCAACAGCAGAGTTGCCGATTGGGACAGATCAAGAAGTCTGCAGTCGCTCAACATGCACTGTACGACGGGCACACGAGATCCTGTTCGAAAATACCGAGAGGTTAGTTACACCAGATCAGTATTCAACATGACTGTATTCAGAAGCTATAAAAATTCACAAACCGTAATAAAACTCCAACATAAAAGAAGAGAGAACTCATCTATCAATCGCCAAAACGAAACCAGGTCAACCAAATCGCGGGGTGAGTACGCGTGAGCCCGAAGTACGCGTGAACCTGCCATTACAGAAATTGTGCAAAAAATTGGCACTATAAGTGACACGGCAGAAATGAGAGCTTCAGTTTCAGTTGACACATCAAGAAGAGTGGTCCGATCACGCCACTGAAGATGACTGCTGCAGTTGCAGCATTTGGAGATTTTAACCGAAGAAAATCACAGCAAAACCCAGAAACCATCCAAAACATCAGGAGATGAACTTAATCAGGTAGGATTATTGCGTGGTGAAGATGAGTTCGTGCTTCAAGAGAGGTTAATGTAAGTGTAAACAATAAAACAGAAAAAAAAACAATTTGAATCATTCTCAGAAATGAATTTCACCTTCCCGACCGTGAAACGGCCATAAAGAATCGTATGGCAGCAACAATAACTTACAATTAACGATAAATTTGCAGACACCTCAAGTGAACCACCCGGAGTAAAATCGATATTTCCTTCGATTATTTTTAGCCGACCACTAAATCACGATCAGCAAAAACTCTCCCATATATACAAGATCGCGAAAGTAGGTGTTACAGTATGTTCTCGCGTCCATATTGAAAATTATTACCGACCGCGTCAAAAGCGATCATCCGCCAGTGTTAATTCCCGCAGAACGTTGGAGTTGCCGCTGTGACTTATCGGTTCGAAACGGTGACCCATCGAGTCCGAGTCAGTCATAAATCACCTTGAAATTAATTTTGTTTGGTGTCGACTTGAATACAGGGAGGTGATGATGCTTAGCAATAAAGATTTTTCAATAAAAATTTGTGGACTGAGCAGATAGTATACGTTAGGTTAGGTCTGAGGTAAATCAGTGAAATCAGTTTCACAACGAAGTCGATTTATATAATCGGTATACAAGTATTATTGCATAGGTGAAATGAAAAGGGTGAGACTGCCAACTATTGAAAAACAGCCTGGAATGGTCTTCGGCGGGACAGGAACAAAGTATACATATACTGTTCCTGTTCCTCCATTCTTCGATAGTTCAAGATTCATCATATGATGGATGATTCAGAACATAGTGACCAATAAGTTAGACAATGTAGGTTATTCCTGTTGTAAATTTACATTCATTTGGTTCATAGTTCAAAGAATATATAAATGCCTAGTCATTCCGGCTGGTTGGTTTTGCCAGGAGTTTGAAACTTTTCGGGAAGTCCAGGTATTGGGTGTTTTTTCGACAAAACCTGAAACGATGTCAGTGATAGGTTTTGGTTCAAAAAACTTCTTGCAATGCCGTCCTCGACGATGGAGTCAGCAGCTTCATTTCCTTGCAAGTCATTTCGACCAGGAACTCTGATCAGAGACAATTCGTTACGTCATACTTTTTTACCACCAACTAGGACGATGCTTAGTGGAAGTTAGGTAATGCCTAAGACAGGTTCCGATCCCATAAAACCACGTGTATTGCCCTTCCTTGCAATAGAGTCAGCAGCAGCATCATCACCTTACGGATCAGTCTAGCTATAAGTCCAGACCAGAGACGATTTGCTAAAATACCTCGTTGAAAATATTTTTTGGCATTACACTTGACAAAAAGACTCACTCCTGAAAGTGAACATCAATGAACTCACTAACTTCATCCAGAGAGGAATAAGTCTCTAAACACTTTTTGCAGTCAAGTATTGGGGATCAGAAAGCGCCACTCTATTGAATCTGTATTGAACTTTGATTCTATCAAAGATCCATCTTTCTACAACCACATCTGTATCTTCATCACTTTATATTGTAGTCCTAAATCTAATGTCGTGCGCATACCAAGATCTATCCAAAGTCTTTCTGTCAGAATTTGTAAGCCTCATGGAAATCCAAGAAAATTCAATAGCTGAATATCTCTCAAACTTTCAGAATACCGGAAACAAGCTATTTAGCGAATTTAAAATGTTTGATCTTCCTTTCTTCTTTAAGGAACCAGAGGCCTTTCAGCATTCATGACTCAACGAAAGATGATGCTGTTTCGATCTGCTATAGATCCCATAAGTTGTGCTAGACTGAACAAGGAGGGACTATCCTCGAAGAATAAAACTGTGTATCAGTAAGCCCAGATATCTCTCCTTTCGAAAAAGTCATCTGTATTAACGATAGAAGACACTAAACACGAATATTCATATGAAAAGGGGTCTCCCGAAGGCAAATGTTCACAAAGCCAAGCTTTGACATTTATCATTAACAATGTTTGCTTGAATCTTTTGTCAAACCCGCAGATTGTCTCTGGGGAGATGTTATGGTCTCTCCCTACTCAAAATGAGTAGTCCAGCAGTACATTTTTGGCTCGAACTAGCACCAGAGATAAGTCTTGTGGTGTTGGATTATGAATCTTTGTTTTGAGCGTTAGTTTCAACTAGTTTTTTTACGAAGACGTCATCTATGGTATGGTGGTTGAGACACGAATATTGATTATAATGTCAAAGCTTGTATTCGCAAAAATCGTCGTTTTGGGGCCTCGTTTATCATTGATTCTCATTGTTCTTCTGTCAACCCTCTATCGATCCTATAGATAGAATCTTTCGAGAATGTCCATATCTACCATTACCCATTCATAAAAAATATCAAAATAGTAAAGGTACTTCCCACAACAAAAACGAATTGAACACTCAAGTTGTCAAATAACACTTCTTTCACACACGATACCACAAACATGAATAATGAAGTAGGAGTAGCAGTTATGTCTGAAAATACACTTGAGTATAAATCAACAGCGTTGTTTTAGTGCTAGAGTGAAATTATGAACGCTTCGTTGAGGATTCATAGACTCCAATACATTTCACTGGAAAAGTGTAAACATTAGGCATTTCATGGTCAGTTTTATAAAATGAGAACTGGTAAAAAATTGATCGCAGTGCAGAAGAGGCAGTTCTGAACGTAACTGATTCCCTGATAGTAAAAATGAGCACCGTCTGATATTACTGTATTTGTTGGAAATGAAGTATTCATCATCAGGCTTTGAGACTTGGGCATTCAAAACTCAGTCATGAATATCTCATAGAAATGAAACTCTCTTTTGAGCACTTGATATTTGAATGACCAATGTAGGCTGTTGTAATGAACATATGATAAAAAATTTAAATCTTTCATATATCATTTGTAATGGATGAATACTCTACAGAAAATATGAAGAATGTTGAAATTCAAATGTTAAACATATGGCTCAAACACTCAGAAGTGAATGCTATTTTTTGTGATAAAAAATGTCGGAAACCAGATAGAAAACAATGTCAAATATGCCTTATGCATTTAATGAAAGCATAGAAATGTCATAATACAACGAATTATCATCTCTAAAAAATTCTATTTGAAACTGAAAATTAAAAAAATTAAATTGATGGTTTTTTATTCCTTCAAAATAACAAGTTCTGAAAAACCAAAAACTATTCAAATTATGATTTCAAGTAAATTTATCACTTTTCAAAATCATCACTATCTGATCTTATAAAACTGTATTGGAAATAATATATGACAGTCTCATTTTTTCGGCGAAAGAGGCGGTTCGGCGAAAGAGGACGTGACGTCACTAGATATACGAAATGTGAAGCCGGCTACGAATCACCGTCAGTTCCAGACATTTTTCTGTGAACGCTGTATCCTGGAATCCTGGAAGATAATTATTGTCTCAGTAGAGAGCACATTTGAGTGTTTTGTCTTTCACCAAAAATCTGTTCCACTCTGCGATTTTCAAAGAAAAGTGTCTCAAAAGGTTCACTTTATTCACCACAAAGCAAATCACACCGTGAAATAATTAAAATACTGCAAAGATTTTCTCCACAATATGTTTGGGCTCGCGTCTGTTAAGATTTCTTTCTGACGTTTTTCTGGCGCTGAAGTCTGTCATCTTCAGAAAACTAAAAACCCGAAAGAAACCTCTGATATACCCTGAAAATCTTAATGAAATTGTAGCAACGATTGAGTATGTGTATGCATACATAGAAGTTGATATATTCATTCGTATGCCACCAAAGTCCTTAACTCCTAAACAGCGACGTTACCATGGAAGGGGTTGGGGGGAGCCTTCCCCCCCTGCTTTTTCGACTTGGGAAAAAGTTGGGAAAACTTGGGAAATTTTCGGCTGTGAAGACAGAAGAAAATAATGGTAAAAAAATAAATGAAAATTAAAAAAAATTAAAATGAGAGAAAAGAAAGGGAGGGGTAATAAGAAAAGGGAATGAACCGGGAGAAGGTTGGGATTTCCCAACATGCATATCTTGGAGATCCCATACTTTGAGATTCTAAGTTGTTTGAAAACTTCAAAAAATTTTAATTTCTCCCAAGTAAGAGAACAGTCCTGAACAGTCCACAAATTTTGAAGTGACAATTTTACAAAATTCTCAACTTCTCGCTGTTTTTTTAACTTGGAGAAGTTGGGAAATTTCGGGCCGTGACGATAAAAAAAAATAATAGTAGAAAACAATAAGCACAATATTATTTGAGTGTTGTTTCCTTTCATTTGTATTGAATATTCCTATACATGGTGGATATGGTGAAATATCAAGGACCTTGGTCCGAAGTAGAATAATTCCCATTATTATTTTTATAATTACCAAAATTCATTTTTGTTTGTGCATAACCTAACAGGCATAAGCATTCAGCCAATCTTTGGATAGCTGAGTAAGAAAATTAATATGTAATAGTAGTAACTGTTCCCTCGGTTTTCTTTTTTTCGAAATTAGGGAAATTTTGCTGGTGGGGTAGGGAGAATTTGGATTCCCTCCCCCCTGGTATTTCTATTCGCTACTGCCCTGCTCCCAGTGAATTCTGACGAACGATGTCTTTGGAATGTTACTTCAATTGGAATGCTATGTATTATGGAAATGCACAAATTTTTCTGATATTATGCTAAGAAGTAATTTGCTTTTTGATCCCAATAATCCAAGTTTCTTATGCAAATGAACTGATTTTGATTGAATGAATGTTAAACATCTCTCCACTTGTACTTCTAGCGATCTCTACAAAATCAATGTGAGAATATCCACCTTGTACAAATGTTCGCTTCGAGTAGGTTGAACTGATGATGAGTACAGGGTTCCGGGTAGGCTGGAAACTGGCTGAACATCACGGCAGGCATCTTATCTAGTGATTTATACGGCGTGATACGATTTGGACAAAGGAAAGGTACTTACTCATTGTTCTGCATTCTCAGACTAGATCATGTAGAAATACAGGTGTGTTGCGATAGTTGAATGCACTTATGAATTATTATTGATCCAGTTCTCTGTTGTGGGTGTGAAATCATTACGTTATTAATAATTGGCCAATAAAAACGATTCGGCCAATATAGAAAAAGAAGAGATGGAATTGTTGTCACTTTCTGAATTTCCTTAGCTCAAATGTAAAGTTTTCTCTACATATCTTCGATTGAAATTGAGTAATTTCAATTTATATGATATGTTGAGATAAACAGTCACTTCTGGAATATTTTCGACAGAAACATTAGTGTACAGGCAAGTTGAAAACCCAAAATTAGTCGGAAAGTAGAATGTACTGTTTTGTTAGAACTCTATATTAGACTCTTTCAGTCGAAGTACAAGTAGGTACATTATTCTTGAAGAACATGGATACATAATCCTGTATTACCGGAAAACCATAATGGCCTCAACGATCTGGTCGGATCAATATTCTGGCAAAGGGTCAGGACGTTCAAGATCAAAACTGGTTTGGGATGTTTGTGAACTCGTGAAAGAACTTGCACAATGGAAGGAAACTCACAATACCTGTGCAAGACACAGATCTTCACTTCAATTCTATAATATATTGTACTGAACTGAATGCGGAGAATTGGTATGAGACTAGATCAGGAAATGAGTCAGTGATAGAATGCATAAACGTGAGTAGATGCTTTCACCCTCCATCTATCTTTGTTTTTCAGCTGCGTGAAATGTATGTCTAGTCAAAAAATCAACTAAGGTCATACATTTCATGCAGTGGGTCATTGACTGATCAATTTCTCAACATAGTACAGATCGACTCGAAATAATAGTACGATTACTTGTTAGGTATACATTTTCTGTTTTCAAGACATCTTAATGAAATGAGGCTGTGTGATGAATACCGTAGCTACAGGCAATAGCAAAGACAAAAATTATGTCCTATGCCAATATGAGGCACTGTGTCACAGAAAGTAAGCAAGTTATGAACAATCGCAAATTATGTTCAGCAAAAGATTGTTGAAATGAGTGTTATGGAAATATATGGGAGAAAATGTTGAAATATTTTTTTCCAAGAAATTACCAATCTAAATTTTACATAATAAGTCCATATAAGTGTTTCGTTCTTCAAGACAAAGTGATTGTATCGTTGTAAATCATGCCCTGACGAAAATAACGCCGGCCGCCGCTGATAGCCAATAATCAATTGTGACGTTGCCAAAACCACGCCCAGCCCTGCCGACGTTTCGCGGCTGTTGAATGTTCGCGCCGTTTCGATAGAATTCTGACGAATTCTCTATCAAAGTCACCGTATGAAAACGCGACCCACCCGCATATCAAAATAGTCAAGTGAAGTGAAATTTCGCGAACAGTGCAGTACAAAGCAATCTTATAAGGCGAAAGACATTTGAATAATAGTTGAGGTTTTCGTTGAAGTGTTTTATCGCATCAAGTAAAATCAAAACAGTATTTTTAACTTGTGTATAATAATAACTTGCAAATCAATAAATTTCATAACAATGAATAGAATAAATTAGTTTGTCAGTTATTTTATTAGTCTCTCGAATTATAGTATGGTACTTGCCATTTTGGGTTTCAGTTATATTTACATTTTCGTTATAAAAATCATGGCAAGATACGTATAAGATTTTGGCTTTCTATTACTCCATCTTGATAAAAAGAAAAAAGAAGGATGAGAGAGTCTTCCAAAGAAAGGAAGGAAGTAACTCTATACATGGATGTGTAGATCATGCAAAGAAGTAACTTTCAGACACAAGATGGAGTAGTAGAAAGCCAAAAACTTTCTTTCCCAAAAATTAATCACTCCTAAAAAAAAAATATAACCCCTTCAATTCACGTATAAGATCTTCTGAAATAAGGCGAACAAAATAAAATGGGTTATCAACTTTATTGCTTCTATCAACTTATCATAATAATCCGAAAACACTGGTATTGGCTTTGTTGAGATACCATATTTAATACGGTGTGAAAAATAATATCAGGTCAAATAGACCTCCAGACTTTCCAAGAATAAATTACAAAATCAATATCATCGACATGTTCTATGACATAAGACGTCACTACTATTGAGTCTCATCCCCCTTTCGAACTATGTTCCAAAATGATTTTTATGAAGCAGGGAATGAATAAATAAATGGATACATGAATGGATACATGACATTACTATTCAATTAGTGCTGATTCAGGAAATAAATCTTCAATTTAATTCCAAATATAAAGTATGTGTTTTGTAATATCAGATGCTGATTGCTGAGTTGTCGTATACATCTTTATGACAGCGATTTCATGGAGATGTGAAAATCAACATCAATATCGTGCCGGTCAATGTAAAGGTCAATAGTAATATAGTTGTTTCTGGCTGTAGTATATTATTTTTTTTAATCCCAATCCCACTGTTCTGAATCAATTTCTTTTCTAGCCAGGTTTGTATTCGATAATTCACTCGATAAAAATATGATATTGAACTGCCAAACACGTACTTGGTAATGATAAAAATGTCACAGCTGTGCTTTATCTTCTTAGTTTACCAAAGGTACAGTATTTGTAATTACTTGCCGAATGGTCTGATTTTGGAGCACCGTGCATTGCTAGTAGATAATGTATTCGAACATCAACAATGACATCTCAAGAGCAATTTTTTTGTTGGATTATTTCTGTAGAATTGTTCAAATCTTCATGACTTTAATTTTTTTCTCCAAAAAAATGCTGAAATTGTATCACATCTGGTAATGGCATATAGAAACAGAATATTTTACTTGCAATGTGGATACTTGTTTTGATTATCAGTCGAGTATATTTTAGTTTCAAGACTGTTTTCTTCTGGTCATGAAAAAATTATGTAGGTCGATCAAGTACTTGTGTACGTGCTCTAAGAAATACCAACAGATCTTTGTATTTGCCAACGATGATTGCAGTATTATTTATTGATTACTCAATCGCTGTTTCAAATATTAAGACGTCAGCATCACCACGTGATTGACTTATAGCAGTACCAATTTGTTCGAGCTTCTCAATATGCACCACCATCATTTATGTATGTTGCATTGTCGCAAACTACTTGATAATTAATTGGATCGAAGTAGTCGCATATTTTCGAATTTTGAGTTTCTCTCCTTCCCATTATCAAATAGTGCTGTTGGATATGGACTCAATTCATATTGTAAATATTCATAACGATTTTCCTCAACGTCTAAGTATCAGATAGTAGTTTTTGAGACACTTAAAACATGAATAAAAAGCAATAGAGTATACAATACCGTATGTGAGTGAATTCTAGTCGCCATCTCAACGCTCTTCCCCTGAAACAGTTGATTCACAGAAAAATGCAAGGGACATTTTTTGATAACTTCATTTTATAATGACCTCCATTGACCTTCGAGCAATATGTCTGAGATATTCGCCAAAAATTGGTTTTCGTGACCTTTTGACTTATTCAACTATTTTAGCCTGTACGATATCAGCGTTGATTTTTTATATATTCATTACAACGCCGTAATAAAGGCGTAAACAAAAATTCAGCCCACTAGGAATTTTTTCGCAGAGTGGGGTTCAAAATGACTAAAATGACTGGATATAACTTCGGAAATAACCGTGAAATCGACCTCAAAAACAAGTTGGCAAACATAGAAAATCAAATTATGCAGTTTGTATAAGTTTCACGGTGTTGCCAAGTTCATATAAAAATTTCAGTGACGTCACGACCATCATTTCAACTCAATTTTGAAAAATCTGCTCAAAAAAACTTAAAAAAAAATATAGAACCATATGGTACTACATGTACTGCATACATATAGTGCAGTAACAGTATAAAGGTCCACTATTACCGGCAAATGGACGTTAGGATAATAGTGCTTTAGGTCAGTAAGGCCCTGCTGTCTGTCGACTCAAACTCGATACAAATGTCATTTATAATTATTCCGCTTTATTGCATGAACTGCTAGCCGATATGTATTGATCATTGAAATAGTTTATATACCAGTTATAGCTGTACTGATATCACGATTCGGTAATATGAACCACTTGATATTTGCATAATGAATCAGTTAGGTTTACGGGAAATATATGAGCACAAGATTTATTATTTTACAGCCGGATTGACACTAATTTCATCTGAATGCCAATTAGTAATTCCTCTTGTCAAACGCGGCATAATTATTTCTTTCTTTGATACGGTCGGTTCCATTATTCCGGTTGAAATGGTTTCGGTACTTGCAAATTACAGCTTTCAGGCATATCACTAAGAAAATGGACCGAGGACTGAAACTCCTGTCAGTCACCTTGTATTTCCTAACTTGTTGAGGTACGTAGTAATACCAGTATAGAAATCCAAGACATAATATGCTAGTCGTAATAATGCCAGTGATGATGAAGAATATTTTGCCGTTTATCTGCACGTATTGATTCAAACTTTCGTTTATATAGTCTGTCAACAGGAACTTCCGAACTCTGAAAATTGATAACGACCATCATTTTGGAGCTACATTCGTCAAATTAATTGTCATTTGGTCGGTCTGTTTTACCAAATCCTCATGGATGAATGGAGCATTCAACAACACATTAAAAAATGAAATTATTTTATCAAAATGGGTGTTTTGTTCGGGCAACGTACAGCGCCCTTCGCCAATTTCACGGTCGCCATAATCGTCCTAACGAGAGTACTAATCGCAATGTGGTGGAAAAATTTGAGTCAACTATTTCAGTTAACGATTGACCAACACCCTTACGTCAACAAAATGTAAACATCGCCAGTGTCTGTGAAATTGTGCAGGAGACCTCAACTTGGCACATTTTGCATCGTAACTTGGGCCTGCTCTCATATAAAATTCTACTGACCCAAGAACTGACGGTGAAATATCATAGGGCCCTGAGAAGTTGATACCTGATCCTAATTTTCATCGAAAAATCATCTTTAACCCATTTCTGGAAGAATGGGTGGGTGAACAAACCAACATGTCAAATATGGATCGACCCAATCCACATGAGAACCAAGAGCATCCAATGCATACCGGAAAAGTTACTGATTGGTGTGAATTTTGGGCTGGTGGCGTCATCAGTCCGTATTTTTTCGAGAACGACGTTGACCAGGCAATCACCATCAACGGCAAGCTCTAAACGTCGACTTGGACTGTCGGAAGACAGTGTGTGTCGCCTCTGTTTGGAAAATGATGAAACAGCAGAGCATATATTTTGTGCCTGCCCCGCTGGGGACCGAATCAGGTTTTCAGAGATGGCAGAGCCATACTTCCACCGTCTGACCTGAAAGACCACTCACCACACAGACTAATCGGCTTCGTTGAAAAGCTGGGTTTATTTGGTGTAGTGTGAATAGGTGTTAGCCATAATAAACCCTTGCGGATTGCGGTGGAGAGTCGAATGGACTCACCCACTTTTGACCTAACCGAACCTACATTTATGGATTTTCAAGTTACAAATATAATGAAGAAAATTACAATTCTCATTTTTGAAACTAAATATGCATTGTGTAATTGGTACTATTGTTATCAAAATTGTTCCAATTATTTACTCACAATGTAGGAATTGGAGTTGGATACTGAAAATAAAAATCACAGTTTTTGCTATCTTCCGTTGAAAGTAAAATTCCATTCGATTCCATTCCATTCATTTACATTTTCGACCTAGACATTGACACTGATAGGCATTGTACATAGACACCGCTACAATGTCAATGAGTTAATATTTGAACAAGATTGATACGGTAGTTGACTAATATCATTTTCTGGTAGATGGATCAGGGTAAAAGTCCAGTGGAGTGATCCGCAAAGTCATCCGATTTAGGTTCATTAGTTATTTGTGAAATCTCTTGAAGACTTCAATCAATAAAACCTTCCCTCTATAACTTTATATAAGTAGAAGGATGCCTACCATTTTGAATACTTAGTGTAGTGAAACGTTGAAAAGTTAATTTTCACGCATAAGCATTTTGAAAAGGTTAAGTCGTTGAGGTGTGTACCTACACAATTTTCTGGTTCGAAATATTGTTCGAAGTTTCTGAGAAGCTGCCTTTTCCATTCCAGTAACGTGATGGTATCGAACTCGACTCCCAACAAATTGATGGACGCATACAGCGGAATTGTTTGCCTTGGACGATTCAGAAATATTTACATTCTTAGGGAGAACTGATGCCTTGTACTTCGTAGCAATAAATTTCTATGCTGTTACTTGGTAAATTCTTGGCAGATCTTCACTAAGATATGAAACTTCTTGTTGCCGGGAAAGATGTGTGTTGGCGGATGATGTTCGATCATCTAATAGTCCAGTCGATGACCCTTTCATTAAATAATTTTACCAAACACCACCGATGTTTTGGATTCAGGTTCTAGTTTATCAGTTGTCAAAGTTTATGGAATTTGTAAATTTCATTAACCCATCAATAAAATTCACCACTGAAATGGATAATAAATATGATTTTGTAATTTTCCCCAATTATATGAGGATATTGTCATACATAAATTGTCGACACATCTCTATCAGCATAATGTAGCAGATTATTGAATATCCCATCGTCAGAAAGTAATTTTCAGAGAGAACTAAATTCTATTAAAAAAATTTCTGTCAACAGTTTTTGGAATTCCTTTCCAAAAACTATAGAAACAAGCCATTCACCAGATCTAGCCCCGTTCAAAAATGATAATAAGCATCATAGGACGTTGACATATTTGGTGAACCCACCAAGAACATCGCTCGTTTTTTGAAAAATGAAGACCTGGAATTCAATAAATTCACAACTCTGTTAAATCTGTTTTCTGACGTTTGAATTTATTGTTAGTTTATCACATGTCCATTTAATGAGTTGATGAAATTTATTTTAAGACAAATTATAAGTCATGAAATGGTTATATATTTTTTTTTATAATGCTCATGTTTTTAAATACTTCATACTTGAACTGTGGTTAAATTCTTACTTCTTACCCATCGAGTAGGTGGAAGGTCAAAAGATTCAAATTGTTACACTGAATAAATTCCAACTCACTTAGAATTCAGTCAGCATGAGAATGCTTGAAGAGTCTACTTTTTTAGAGAAATATGTGTTATGTAATATGTTATATGGTATCTAAGTAGTAATTCTCCTGATAAAACTGAAATATGTTTATTGTACTTTTGGTTTTGCTCACAGAGAAACAACAATCAGTAAAAAATCGATGTTTTCATCCACAATAAAAGTTTCAAAATTAGACTCATTATCTTTTGTTTGAAGGGGGTTGACAATGTTTCGTGGAGTATTTCATCAGTTTGGACTTCCATTGTCTAATATAATATAAATTGATTTAAAATCCCTCAAAAAAATAAAAAAATTGAAA
>WOGI01000591.1:0-16790 GCA_015342205.1 Leptinotarsa peninsularis | reverse complement strand
TGTGGCTGGCTGCAAGGAGAAACTGATCATCGATAGATGTGTAATGCAGGACTCAATGCAGTATATGCATAATCTCTCTATGGCCTAAATCAATTACCACAAGGCATTCAAGACAACGTCCCATGAGCTATTTGAGCATTTGCTCAGATGCCTTTTAGTAGCCAACCAAATAGTTAGATGTCTCCAACAACTGAATAAAACTCATCCCTAATGATACTAACAAGGTTAGCAAAACGCGCGTCGAGAGATAGTATTTCTGTTCTGGCGAGGAAAAGGTATTTTTAATGGATTCATGAGCATTACTTGCAACTACTGAATTAAGACATTTCCTATAATATTTATAACAATGTAGATAATGTACTAAATACTACAAAATAATTCGGAAGATCCTAGGTAGCAGTCATCACACCACTCTCCTCAGCAATTTACGGTATTGATCAGAAAAAAAATCGTTGGGCGAAGCGAAACCTGAGTAAATATGTAAATACTACGCCCAACGATTTCATTATTATTTTTTTTATCTGATCAATATTGTAGATTGCTAATACGAGTGGTGTGGTGACTGCTACCTAGAACCTTCCTAATTTTTTTTTCAGTTTTTAGTACATTATCTACATCATTATTATTTTTTAATAAAACCGTTTAACATAAAAATATTATGTTCAAGTTTTTAGTTTCTGATTACGTTACTCATTCTGTTTAGTTCATTTAGTGCCGCAGACTTCAATTACTAATTTGATCCAAACAAACACAAATAAGCCAAGCTAAATAAAAACGTTCAATTAAAAACTGATCCCATCACTTGTTTGATCACCAAAAAAAAACAGATTTGTCACAATGTTCGACACTTGTCACAATATTCATGTTTAAAATGGCTTCTTTCCTTGATCCACCAAGTTATATTGAGCATAACATTTTCAAATATGACTGAAAATTTGAATGAAGATCGTTGGGTCCAAACTGGGACTTAATGGGTGACTTGTAAGTGGTCATGAGGTTGCTCAGATGTGAATCCTTGTGTTTCTCATCGACAGTTCACCGTTTGGGTATTTCGAGATGAACGAAACTGTAATTTTATTTATTTTATTGATATGGCAGCAGCTCAAGAGCTGATTCTACATATATAAAGAATTACATAGCTCATAATATTTGCACATAATACTCATTTTAGCAACCGTATCATTAATAAATAATATAATTTCTATAATTCCAGTTTAAAATAAAATTTATAAATATAATAAAATATTGTGGCTAGCAATATTGTAACAATGGTATAAAAAAGTGTGTTACGGATATAACAGTCTTTCTGACAGTTTTCCAACAGTTTTCAAATATTGAAATGATTTAAGGAGGAAAGCTGAATATTTCAGTGTTTTTCCACATGAAAACTTTCAATCACCTATAGTTGTGTTATGACTGTTTTCTTTTCCTATAGTGATATTACAATGAATATTCAAAATGAGGTAGCAGCACTATATTCTGACGAGGTGATTGGGGTTATTTATTTATAATTATTATAATACGGTAATTATAGCTATTATCATAATATATCATAATTTTTACATACTACATATGTAGTATGTAAATTTTGTGATAATTCTAACTCTAATATAATTTTAACGTGTTCCAGATAACCCAATCGTTTTTAAAACTCTCACTCTTGGTCATTTCTCTCATTGTCCATCTATACTGTATGTTGTAAACCAGAACAATACATTTTCATAAAACGTGACTCCTAATATTCTTTAAAATACATTTTCATTTCATATAATTTAAATATCTGACTAGTTTGAATTTTCGAATATTTTGAGGTAATTTTAAAATCCTTACTGCCGTACAAGACTTCTTGTATGACAGAACGAGTAAAAAATTGTTTTTTATTTCAAGTTCTGTTTCTTAAGAACTGTGGGTCTTACAGATTCAGCTCATAGGAACTTTTTGTAACTATGCTCTACAACTTAATTCTTCCTTTTCCAAAGTTAATTTTTTTTCGAAGAGGTTCTTCTTTTTTCTGTATAGCATCAGTCTCTCAGGTAAGAATAAAAAAATTGACCAAAACTGAAATACCCTAACGAATAACTTCTGTATTTCTAAAGTTCATGTGAGTTACAATGGACCTTTTTAATTAGAATATAAAATCTATTTGAAGACAAACTCTTGAAATTGGGCATTTTAACTAAATTACATATCAAAGGAGCATTAACCTAATTCTGCATTGCTGATTTACCTTATATAACTTTTTATTTTCTTTAAAAAAGTATATGAAGGCCCATATTCCAGTCTTATCAGTAGGGTAAAATTCAAAAAGAAAAAGTAAAATTTCAAGTCTTTGAACCAGAAATAAACATTGACCAGTATAAAAATTGGCCAAAAAAGTAATTTTGCATATGATGTGAATGAATTTAAAAACATATATGTATCATGTATGTAACATGATTGAAATTTCTTTCTTTCATCCTTAATTTGAATCATTTACTTGAAACTATGTTTTGTAAATGAAAAATTGGACCAATTTTTTTTAATATTCATTTGGGAAGAAAAATTGCCTGTGTGTCATAGATCTTGAAACTTTTTTCAAGTTATGAAGTTGTTCATAATCTTCAGAAATTATTATACCTATTTAAGGCAATACTATTCTATGCATGACCCCTATCATTTCGCTTATTTATAACTCAACTTATATCTAAAACTATTTTCACTTATAAATGTAATTATGATTAAAATATATAATAGAGCATAAAAAACTGCTTTTGAACTCACTGAGCATTATTAAAATTTGGTAGTTGTCATTGTTGAATGTAGGTTTAAGTATTTTCATCTTTTCTACTCCTACATCAATTGATAATTGTGTCAGTACAGAAGTGAGTGTTGAATAGCCTATGTTGTAGGTTTCACCAAATCTGTATCTGACTGCATGAATAATTAATAAATGTACTCACCAAGAGCAACTCCTGGTCCCTTATATTCATGAACAGTATATTTTACTTCATCTCCCGAAGCAGGTGTGTATACCAATTCCAATTTTCCAGGTCCAGGAACCACAAAATCAGTGGCTTTATATTGATCAGCATGGGCATGTCTACCAATAATAATGGGTTTATCCCATCCTGTTACTAAACGTGGAATATTTTTACAAATTATGGCTTCTCTGAATACTGTTCCACCTAATATATTTCTTATGGTTCCATTAGGAGATTTCCACATTTTTTTGAGTTTAAACTCTTCCACCCGTTTCTCATCTGGAGTAATTGTGGCACATTTTATACCAACATTGTATTTTAGAATTGCCTCTGCACAGTCAACTGTAACTTGGTCATTGGTTTTGTCTCGGTTTTCAATTCCCAAGTCGAATACTTTTAAGTCAATGTCCAAATACGGTAAAATTAACTTGTCTTTAATGGAATCCCAAATTATTCTGGTCATTTCATCTCCTAAGATGTCTACTACAGCTCCTGCTCGAATTTTACCCATTTTTACTAGAAGAATAAAAAATATATAAAATGTAATAATAATGTAGTTCCATTTATAGACACACCTACCTCACAAGTGAATAACTATTCTTGAATTATATTTGATTTTAAGTAGGGAAATTAAAAGGAAGAAATAGAGCGTTTATTTGAAACCCAGACTTCGCGGTGGCGACTAAAATTGAAAACTGACACGTATTTAATCAAGTTCAAAGTACCACTTACCAATCTGTTTTGAAAGTTTGAACATTTATCATTTATCAATCGGCGTTTAGAATTCTGTGGTTTGGGGTAGGGATACGAGTAACCTTGGAAAAATAATTATTCATTGTCACTATTATTACACACAGTGTTGCCGTTATTTTATCTAGTCAAACAACGGATGCAAATGGCTGTTCTCATAACATTTTTTTATGAAAGTAAGGAAGCTGCAACAGAGATTGTTGAAGCAGTGGAGCGCAATCCTAGTCGTAAAGGTTTTCTGAATGAATGAATAAATTAATATTATTTAATAAAAACTTTCTTTTATTTTATTCCATATAAACATGTGGCTTGTTGAATAAAATTTCATAATTAATCTTTACAAGACACCTCACTTCACTACTTTTGTCTATCTTTCATTTTTCAAATGATGTAAAACAATAATCTTGAACTCTGTACTATTTTGTATCTGTATCAATGTAACGTAAACTGTCGTACATAAAAACCGATTACGCTTAGTGAGGCGTGGCAGTATTTTGCCATTTATGTAATATGTATCACCGTATAGAAGTAAAGTTCTAATATTAACTACCATAACCATTGTAATAGTCGATTTTGAAGTTTATTAAAGTACTTTAAAGGAATACCTCTACTCTTTTGAATTGGATTGTCGTTTGGAGGTACCTATATAATATAGTGTAACCCCAACAGAGGTTGTGTAGTTAGTAATCTTTGGCAGAATTGGGGTGAAAGTAATCAGGTTCAATTCAATGCCACAAAATCCCAGGCTTCATAAAGCTCAGAGATCAGACCTTCTTTGGAGTATTGTTGTCATGTATGGAGCTACGCCCCTTAGCATAGACTGAAGCTGCTAGATTCCATTCAGATTGGAGACACGAACATTACTTGCAACCTTGATAATCTGGAACATCGAAAAAAGGTTTTGGAGATTTGTCTCTCTGCTATAGATACTTTCACGGGAAATATTCAAGTGACTTTTGGCACATTTGATTCGACCAAGAGTGGTACATATCAGAAATACGCGACGGACTGTGGCTTTTCACCGTTTTGAGGTTCAACTCAGTACACATCGAACTTCACTGTTTAAGAACTCTTTCATTTGGAGAACTGTGTTTATTTGAAATACACTTCCTGAGAACGATTTTCCAAATGGATTTCATCTCTAACGATTCAGCCTATACTTTCGCACAGGCACTGATTTTGAAGCACCTTAAGGATTTTCCTGTAGTGCTTGTGTTTCGTCCTTAAAAAAAAGAAACAGCCTCAAGTTGTAATGAATGGTAGAGATAAAAAGTCATGTTTCTCGAATGCGAGGCACTGAAGAGGTAAGCAAATATGAACCAGCCAAATTATGTTTGGTAGAATATGACAAACATCCAAGCAGCCAAGAGACTACAGTGTTTCCTGAAGACTTGAAAGAATTACCTTCTTTTCAATTAATGAAGTCATTAAATTCAGTATTTTCTAACCTGTGGTTCACGGACCTTGGGGGATCGCGACTATGTGTATGGGAGTCCCTTGAGCTGAGAGATGCGATGAGAATGTTTTTTTGAAGAATTCTGTAGGCGGTACCAATGAACATAGTCATCACTTCAATAACTTTCAATGGTCTACAATGGTGGCATATTTGGCTGATATTTTCAGTGCTCTTGACGAGCTTACCGTTTGGATTAATCCTAAAGCTATAAACACTTTCCTACACTGGTAGCGTTTTTGGAATCCTCTGGCGGGAAAATTGTGCCAATGCAAGTAGAAGATGTAATGATTAAACACCTCCGCGGTTTGAACTCTTCTTGTCGGGATTATTTTTCAGAACTCGACAGAAATAAAACCTGGATAGTAGATCCTTTCAACATAGATGTTTCAGATATCGCATTTACAAACGGTACAGGAAAATCGATTATTAGAAATATGTGATTGAAATTTGCAAGTAATTTCAAAGAACCCCTTTTTATTAAGTTTTGGGTGAATTGAAAATAGCATATTACAACTGGAATCCGATTTGAGATCGCAAGTAAGTAACAATATCAACCGAAATATTACTAATTTAGTTGCAAAAAGCAGCACCAACATTCACATTGAAAAAATTATATTTTTGTAGCACTAAATGTCCGAAATTTATTATTGTGTTTTTTTTAATAAGGAGATCCTTGAAATTGGCTTGATTTTCTATGGGTACGTGGACTGAAAAAAGTTAAGAAACGCTGATTCAAATGAGTATGAGAGTAGATGATTAGCAACAACTTTTTTTCGGATAGGAAATAACTATAAAGATGTTCGTTTCAGTTTTTGGGGTTTATACCCGTCGACAACCTGGAAAATGAAAGCTTAATCAATAGATATTCTGCTGAAGTGTAATTAAGGGCAAACTCAAAAGTTCAACCCTAAAACCACAGAGGAGTACAATTATTCAGAACTTTTGGAGGTGAACTTTTCAGTTTACCCTTTATTTTACTTCAGCAGATTCCCTATTGATTATGCTTTGCTTATTTTGCAGATTGTGGAAGGTTCCTATACCTCAAAAATAGTAAAAAATGTCAAGTCGTGAGAAAAAATGTAATTCGAAGCATATGAAGGATATGAAATGTTGCTTCCCCACACAAAAATGTATACCTAGAAAGACACACTTCTATCAGTATTGAAAAAAAAATCAGATTTGAAGACTTCATAAATATCTACCAGATAATAAAAAATTCAGAAACTTTTGTAAAATTTTTAATTTACCTACATGCGAACAAAAAAGTTTTCTGTAACACAATATTTTTCAATAAATTATAATATAAAACAAAATTTCTTTCTTTTGAACCATAAAAAAATTTATACATTACGTAAATCTAGATAATTTAGCGAAGAGAAAATGCAAAACATCAAAACATCATAGAAAATAAATTGATTGATAGAATTATGGTGTCTCTGAAATATGTGACTCGTGTCCTCCCTTTTTTGAAGGAAGAACCTAGTTAACAGTATTATATCCATTCGTTCGCCCATGCCGAAGGAAAATCTTTCGGTAGTCTATTTTCCTTTATTGACACAATCTCGATGCTACACAAATGTTTTTGTAGTCTGCGTGGCTGTATCAGTGCATGTGAAAAGCAGCTTAAACGCACCTGTCGTTTTCCCTAGTCGTCGTTCTGTGTGTTCTGTGAATTCATTCATTCGTTCTGTAATCCTGTTTGTCAACGGTGTGTCTATGGTTATGAGTGTTTGTGTGTTGAATCTTTCAACGGAAACGTTTCCTAAGAAAACCCTACTCTGTCAGAAAATACTGGTAAGATATCTTTTATGAGAGAATATCATGATTGCAGATTATTTTCAGTTGGGGATCGAAATATCTAGACCATTTTTTTATATCTTCTGGTACTTGTGTATCGAGAACATTGGGAGTTTCGAAAAAAAGTAAAGTTTATTTTTTCCAGACTTATTTAAGCCGACCAATCTTTCCCAATCCAAGTAATGGAAACCATTAATAAGTATGCATTGATTTTCATTCTGAACAAATAAGAATTATCAAACTCTTAACATGAATAATAATACCAAAAGAAATGAATTATCATGAAAAGGTGTTTAGAATCATACTCTGGTACCATTTTGAAGATTCTAACTTCGAATAATAAAAGATATACTTGTGATGCACTGTTCGGAATATAACTGGAGTTTTTCCCAACACCAAACCGTTATTTTAATACCTCGACATGTGTTTCGATCACCAAGTGATCATCTTCAAGAGGAAGATCATACTAGTTTGATATTCCTTTCGAAGGTTTCAAAATAACGGTTTGGTGTTGTGAAAAATCTCCAGTGATTAATATTCAATAAAAGATATGAAGATATTGGGAGTTTCTGAAGGGTTCCTTACTGTGATCAGTTATGTTCACAATCTGACTACAGTTGAAGGTTCAGAATAATATCCTTTCCAAGAGATAATACTACTGATGCTGCCTTCTGGTATGAATAATAGCCACTCAGTCGAAATAGCAACATCAGTCATTCACAAAGACAGAAAACTTCTTTTATCTTGAAAGGTGTATATTGAGCAACACGCCTGAGCTAACTGATCATATATATGAAGCTCCTTCCAATACTTGATTTCTGGAATACACCAGCGTTGGCGTACCTCAGCTTCTGAAATGAAACTATGAAACTGGGCTTATGTAAAATAAAACTGAATAATAATTTACAGAATATGGTGGTGGCAGGTAGTTTCATAACAAGTCCCAAAGCCACAATCAAAGTATTTCCGAATCTCTTGGTAGAGCTGATCCACCCAACTAGAGTAGAAGGTAACCAGAAGGTAACCTTGTCTTTTAAGAACAATTGAGTGTTACAATGCATTTTTGATTCAGCCCAGCATCTATGAGACCTATGGTCTCATAGAGAAATCCAATAACCCTTCTTGAAGAGCCTCTTTTATCTTTGATATTCATGGTTTGCGTCTTCTGCCAATTCCATAGATGACAACTTAAAACAGAAAGGTCTTGTGTTGGATCGTGAAGTATTTGTTTATAAGCTCTGGTTCCTACAAGTTGCCTGCTATAGAATGAGCAAAATATCAACTCTAGTTCCTGTTTTTTGACGAACATGTTTTAAATAGGAATCATCAATGACAAAGGAACTCACAACAAATACATGAATCCATCACATCAGGACCATAAGAAGGATTCTGCAAAAAAATTCCGAAGGTTACAGACCTCAAAAGTTACCCCAATAACACATAGTTGTTCCGGATAATGAGGATAATACGAGAATAATATTTTTATGAACCTCTCAGCAGTAATATTGAATATATATTTAAAATAAAAGGGCGCAATTTTAGGAGAGATTTATTTTTTTGACAAGGACGGTTTTGGCTTTCTACTTCCCCATCTTGATACAAAAAATATGAAAATCTTCTCACACAAAGATGTGTAGATCATGCAAAGAAGTAGCTTTCAGATACAAATTGAAAGAAAAAGCCATCTCTGAACAGATATTTTCATATAAACATTAAATTATACGAAAGAAAAAATACTTTCGAAACAAATACTTTCATATGAACGCTGAATTATACGAATAACACTTTTTTCTATTCCGTTTGTATTCCAAACATTCATAATGGAATCGAATCAGATATAATTCACAGGATTCCTACACAATATAATTAATGAAAGGAGTAAAATTTTACTTACATAGAACACTGCCATCCTTATTGGTAGACATACGATGTATTGCTGTAAGACACTTGCCTTATTGGCCCTTCAGTACCATACAAGTATAACATTATAAGAAAAAACACTCAATTCGGTCATGAAATTACGTCGTTTTGTCACGGAATGAGTTGAATCCACTCATGTTATCGATGACAGTACGTAAATTACATTCATTCGTTTACTTGACTAAATCCCAGCCATAGGAATCTTGTTTAAATTGAAAGGGTATATTTTTTGGGAAAATAAGGTTTTGGCTTTCTACTTCTTTATCTTGAAAAAAAAATGTGGGAATCTTCTAAAGAAGGAAAGGAAGCAATCAATTTAAAAAATTAATTATATACAAAGATGAGTAGATTATGCAAAGAAGTAACTTTCAGCCTTTTTCATTGCCTGAAAGTAATTTTGGAAGTTGTACCGAGTATCACAAAAAAGACTTTTGAGATCTCATCCCCTCGAAAGTGGTATAAGAACAACTTCACAAGATAAAACCTTTGCAAGAAGAAACCCTTGAATTGCTTCCGTCTGATGAATTAAAGAGTCAAACAGGTTCATTAAATGATGAGAACCTTGTAGACTAGTATTGGGTATGGTTCTCAACGAAATAATAGTAAAAACAATATCAATTTTGTGTTTTCGTAAACTATCAAATGTTTTTTTGTATCTTCGATTGCCATATCAATCTCAGTAGAAGTATTGACTCCATTGAAAGTTTCTTTAAATGAAAAAATAATTTTGTCCTGATTTCAGTGTGCCCTGCTGGTTCTTTATATCTTGGATAAGTAAGGTTGGAGTTACCTGTCGATCCAAAAGTTGTCATCTTTGTGATGGAAAATGTCATTACTCTAAAATAGAAGGTCGTTGGTAGGTATCCGATGATGACCATTTAATATCCCTGAATGTATGAAGTGTAGGCAACTTGAAAATTCAGGATAGTGGGTAGATCGATTGGTCCAGATACTCATTTTATTGAAAAAGTGTTTCGGCCCCGAATTGAGAATTTGGAATAGCGTCTAATAAAGTAATTCGAAGCATATCAAGTCTAAAGTGATTAAAGACGTCCACTATCATTCCATATCGAATAAAATGAGTTACACTCAATGAATACTTTCCAAGAAAATTGATATCGTTCAGGTCAAGATCATCGTGCTGATATACGATCCAGCTTCTCTTAGCATGGGGTAATTTAAAAGTAATATATTCCATAAAGAGCAAGTGGAGTATTTCATTATGATGTACATTAATTTAGCTGGTTGTAATTTAATAATGTAGATTTATGCGAGTTTTTCACCACTCAAATCTTCCGCGTACTGCATGTTAGCTTGTTTTAGCGCTTCCCCTTGGACACTGCTAAGATTAATGCAGCAATATTTCACTTTGAATACAATTTCTGCGGTGAATTCCTTTTGAACAGGTAACACACACACACACTCTGCTTTGTACACATTTTATTGTTTTAGTCATGGGCTGCATATTTGAGGGGCAAAAGGGTTGTGGCTCAAATTACGAGTATAATGCATTTTGGCATAATAAATCGGCAGATTTTGTTTCTGCATATCGATTTTGTAACTCCACCGGTGAAATGTTTTTTTCTGTAAAAATTGCAAATTGTTTGTCAGCCATTAAATCTGAATAAATGGGTTGATTCCTTTTAGTTCGTGACTATTCTACCGCCCAACAGATGGTAGCAGTTTATTCAACATTGCCAAATTAACAATGGGTAAATACATTCTCCACAATAAATGTGTTTGCCCTTTGTTTCTGAAGGTTCCAAAAAATTAGTTGTGACCATGTTATAGGGAAATTTTGCAATTATTTACAGATGTGTTGTCACATAACTGAGGATTTTACCTTTGTATATAGATAGACTATAATACAAATATTTTGCTGTCTCTACCATCGATCGTAATATCTTCCGAATCTCACCGTCAGATGGAGAAACATGTAAAAAACGTGTAAAATAATAACAAGCATGTTGTTGAAACCTAACAGCTTTTTAACGATAAATAATTGATGGTATACATATAATTGTAGTATCAAGACAAAAAGTGTTTTTCTTTAATTTCATATGAGTGCAGAAAAACGTGTTGAAATTTAGATTTTCGAAACTGTCTGGTCGAACTTTTTTCAGGAACAAGTCTCGAGTCAAATTCGGTTCATTATCTACTTTATTGTTTCTGTCCTATTTTCCTAAAGTATTTTGTCAGTGTAATCATTCCTTTGTTGAACCCTAGAATATAATTTGCTTTGGAATATTGAGGTCCAAAATGTTGTTTTGCCTCATTGTCAATAATTCATCGACGACGCTCTTGAATTATTTTCTAAGATTCATGGAATCATAGCTCTATTTATTTCATTTTCTTGTAGTTGGAGGTATTGAATAAATAACTGTAGTTTATTATGGTTTCCATGTTTCAATTATCTTTTGATGATGCTAATGTGGTCATTGAAACGTGCTTCACATACAGTTTTTGGTTCTGGTGTGACAAAGGTGAAAACACCTTTGTCACACCATACTGAAAATACTGAAAAATATCATTTATTCGAGAATTATTGCAGTTTGTGAAGTCAATACTCAGAGTAAATTTGTTGGGGACATTTTAACAATTTCAGATGATTCAGTTCATACACCATGTGTGGTAAATGTAACAAAGCAAAAAGCAAGATAATACACGTAAGAATTTTCAATTTTGGCTAATAATGAATTCAAAATATCTCCAAATATCATATCTTGAGACTTCAAAATTGACCTAGATCGTTAATCTATAACAATGGGACCCTTTAGAGTACATCGCATAATACCCTGAACATGTATATTTATTATACTGTTCGAGAAAGGACAATTCTGATACGTCATTTCAATTTTGTCGTCAACTTTGAACAATCCCCGTTAATTCAAGTGTTGATGAAGAAAGTTCAAGGAAAGGAAGGTTTTGGCTTTCTTCTCAACCATATCTCTACAAAAAATGTGGAAAGCACCCAAAGGAAGAAAGAACGTACTTGTTTTCAGAATGAACTCTTTACAAAATCATGTAGATCATGCATGGCACCTGAAGATGCATGTATAGCGATCCCATCACATATCACGTTTATTGATCTCTATTGGCCTTCGGAATCCTAGAAAATCCAGCACAATTTCAATGACTCCCTTGAAAAAAATCCAGGAAAAAAAGTTGAATACTTCATTTCAGTTTGCTTCAAAAAATAACATTTTCAATGTGAAGATTGGCTTTTTGCAACTGAATTAGCAATATTTTGGTTGATGGCATTACTCAGTTGTGATCTCAAGTCGGATTTCAATTGTATTCTGTTTTTGTATTTTCACAGAGAAATTACGTTTTGAAGCTGAATCACATGATATTTCTATTAATTGATTTTCCTGTTCCGTTTGTCAAGCCGATGATAAGTGAAATATTTGTGTTGAAAGGGTCTACTATGCAGTTTTCATTTCTGTCGGTATTTGGAAAATGAACCCCAAAAAAGACATCAAACCGAGGAGGTGTTCAATCATTTCATCTTTTGCTTGCATTGGCAGCATTTCCTCACCTCAACTCGTTAAGAACACTGAAGGTATCAGCCATTGAATGTTATTGAAGTGTGATCAACATGTTCATTGGCTCCGCCTACAGAATTCTTCAAAAAAGTCATTTTGATCTCATCTCTCAGCTCAGCATACTTCCATATATATACTCGCGGATCACAGGTTGAGAAACGCGTCTGTGTCTATTTGCCGATGAAAATTTTCCGTTATAACTTTTGCGTAGACTATTTAAGAGTGGAATTCATAACTACTGAAGATTATTTTCATTCTTTTGTTTTTCCCAGCATACAATAATAAAATATTTTGATATACCATCGGATGTTTGAGGGTGTATTGAAAAATATAACTGTTCTCTAGAAATCATAACAGTATTTGCGAAATTTGGATATCGATTTTATCCATAAAAACCCTACGAACGTTAATGTACGAACGCAGTATTGTTGTATAAAAATGAGACAATAAAACACAGAACAGGTGAAAGGAGGTTTTGCAGTTACCAGAAACAATGCATTAAAACGGTAGAGATTAAACATGTGTACATGTATGAAAAGACAAATCGCCGGAAATGTAGCATAAACGGTTACATTTTGAACGCGCTGAAGAATGTGACTGCCGCATTTTTCTCCACATCCACCAAAATCTCCGGATTTTTGGAATGTCGAGTTTACTTTTAAATTTATGAATGCTCGTGAATATACATGAACCTTTGGAAAAACATCAGATTCAAATGAAAGGACAGCCATCAGAATTTCGTTTTATTTTAATTTTGATGATTGGTTGGCTTTGTTTTATCTAATCTGAATTTTGAATCTCGGAAATATGGGAAAATTTTGAGAGCGTCATTCTTATCCAAAATGAGTTATTGTTCGATTACTAATACTTAACTTGATAGCATTCTCAAATTTAAATATACAAGACAGTTACAAAATTTATTAGTAAATTCATAAACAAATTGACAACGTTTGGTTTTACCGTTATGACAGTTGGCATGGAAGATACTTGAGGCTATGACATTGTGTGTCATATCCATCACAGGGTTATTTACAATACGAGCAACAAAACCGTAATGCAATTATAGACTGCGGAATATTGCGAATCAATTCACTGCAACAAATGAGAAACTACAGTGGTCTATTGTTTTTGGAGTTAGTCTCCTGTTTTGTCTCTCAAGGGAGTGTTTCACTGTTTGAGAGTTGAAATCTAATGTTGACCCAGTTTACTTTCTAAAATAATTATAGTGGAAATTATCATGTACGTAGGATGTATCTCCGAAATATATTTCCTACTGTTTTTTGTATGAATCTACTGTTTCTTTCACACAAAATCTACTGCAAAGCACGAGTATGACCTGGAAACACTATCCGTTTCAGTGTGGCTCGACTTAATGACATTTTACATTAATCGATCTCAAGCGGTACGAAGTTGGTTGGGTCAGATAGTATGACAATAAATATTTGATGAAATGGGCCAATACTTCATGAAAATCCATAACACTTTATTATGAGATTTTCACTAATTTCCCTAAAAATTATGTTTTTGAGCTGCAAAAGTTGTATTAACACCAGGGACTGGCCTCAAGACATTAGGTAGGTCCTATCAATCATTTTGCATACAAAATCACATACAATGTTTAGGCAAACACACAAGTTATTTATATTAACTTAGAATAATGATTTCTAATCAAGTCATTTGCCAAGAAGTTTTCGAATTGAATTTTAGGTTCAAGTATAAGTATACTATGAAAAGGTTGAGAGCCTATTTTTTCATAGGAAATTTCAATTATACAAAGAGAAATAAGTACCTGACTTCTTCTTATTAACTTCAACAGTCATAATATGGTTTGATAGGTCTGATTTTATGCAATTCAATAAAATGTCTCCTGAACTAATGACAGCTAATTATTTCGTGATATTATCGCTTTTCAAGTAATCAACTGCCTTCGATAGATCGACTATGAGAGATATAACACTCATTTCACTTATCATCTGCATAGACTGCAAAAATTAATAAGCTGCTGGTTCTATAGATTCACAGTTTTTTGTCATGTTGACTAAAAGTTGAAAGATTGTATTTTTCAGCATTTATTCATTAAGTTTGAAAGCAATTTTTTTAGAATTTTGGAGTCTACAGATATCGAAAAAATTTATTTATAATTTTCCAAATCAAGATCATTATTATCTTTCTTATATAGATAAAAAATATGCGGTCATATCAACAGGTTTGGAAAAGTGCTATTTTGTAGCGGGGGCTTCACGACAAAGATTGAACAGTACTTTTTTCAACGTGCTTCAGAAACTTCTTAGATAATTAATCCAAAATATATAGAAATGTACTCATGTTTCTTTTGGTCAGCTAACATCTTCTCACAAACATCCATCGTCAGAAGTAGAAACTTGTGCGAACTAAGGCTCAACGAGATCCCACCTTCCAACATGCGATTTTAGCACTGGACAAAATCTCACAGTTGGTGGCTTTGAACCAACGGATTACCGTCCGTTCATCATTAATCTCTGAAATTTCGATATGTTTCTCTCAGAAAAATAAGGAATGAATATTGAATTCACCATATAATTGCTGCGTAGAGAGATATTCTGTACAAAATAATTCTCGACTCTCGTTTGACAAATAGTTTCAGATATAGCCTAGCCTACAACTTTCCTAGAGATGCATGCATGCATGCAGATTTCTTTCTAACTTTCATGTATGATATATTTGAACAAGAAGCTCATCAAACAAATCTTACAAGTTCGGAACTTCATTGTCTAAAATGGTGTTAACAGATTCAAAATCTATGGAAAAACGACTAGAATGGAATTTAATTGAACGTTGAAATTGTTAAAAAAAGGTATCTTCTGTTTGTCCACACTATGAAGGTGTCAATGTATCTCAATCAGATTCAGGGCTTCTTATAGACTTCTACAATAGCCAGCGTTTCCAACAACTCCATGTATTTTTGGCTATAACAAGTAAAAGTGGCGATCTCATAACCATATTGGAGGTGCTTCTTTGACAGTGAAGTTTTTCTTATTTTTCTTATTCTATGACTTCGATTGCCTCCAATAACTTGAAAAATTGCCTTAATTCCTTTATAGAACATTAGGTTTTTCCTTGTAGTGGATGAATGATTATAATCAGAAAGTTGTTAGTGGTTGAATCTTTGGAACAAGGTGCGATTTTAGAGATGATCTCTCCTTTTCTGAAAAAAAAAGTTTGTGTTTTCTCAAAGTTTGGTACACCTTCTAGTCTATCGATGAAGTGTGTTCTCGTGCTAACTCAAGTGTACTTTCTCGTCATGAACATTACCTAACATAAATTATAATCTACTTTTTGAATGATCAACTGTCCATTGAACAAATCTAACACTAGAAAATAATAAAACTCTGATAATTCCACTATTACTCGTTACAAAAGTGGATATCATTTGAAAACCACGTTTTAATGTGTTTCTTTTTTATTGCAATATGGAAAGTTAGTTTTCAAGATTTTCAATGTGATGTTATATTTTTCATTCTTAGAAATTGGTTGATTCAAAATATCATTATCAGAAACTCTATGATATAAAATAACAGAAATGTAAGATTTCTAGTTAAGTCACTATTAGCACTGAGAAAATTTAGGAAAAACACCCACTCACGAAATCGACCTATCATTATATCCTGCATTCATTAAAGCTACCCTTAGGAAAGTATATGTACATATTCAGACGAGGGATAGTCATTGATAATTAATGGAGTAGCCGTATCAATAGAGCTATTCATCAAAGAAACTTGGAAGCAATTTGCGAGAACCCACCGTCGTCATACATTCGATGGTAGACTTGTTTAGTTTACATCAAATTCGTTAGACTGAACAAACACTTTACTATGATCCTGGACAAGGGTCAGAGATTTAATCGTCCGTCAGTCAAGGGTAGACTACTATTAATAATATCCTGCGGGCGATAGATTAAAGGAAATCGGTAATTGATGTCTGTTTGTTTTGCTGATCTAGATATGTAAATGGAACTGAGCATTATGGGAATTTCAAAGCATAGTCGAGAAAAGAAAAAGAAATATTGATGGGTGTGAATTGTTGCTTGCGATTTCGTTTGAACCTCCAATGAGTTTCACTGCACACATTGGAAATGTCAGGGCGAGCAAATATTATCACAAATCACAAATTTATTGGATTAATCACGAATGGAAATGTATTCACTTACACCTGTAGATTCTAATACTATTATTTTACTTGGTGATAGCAATAGAATACTTCGTAGTTTGAATAAACATTACTTACTGGTGCAGAATTAAAGTAATCAATTATCCATACTCTTCTGCGGCCTAATCCAGGACGAGTTCACTAATTTGCGAACACTATGATTGCTGGTTCTTCTGT
>WOGI01000590.1:0-16795 GCA_015342205.1 Leptinotarsa peninsularis | reverse complement strand
ATTCAATTCTTCTTTGAATTGAAATAACTAATGGATGTGATTGTTTCAATCAAATATTTGTTTGATACAATGAACATATGCTTGAAGAAATAGTTGGAAGTCAAGAATTCTTTTTTCTTGCATCAACAAAATATTTTGTCGTGCATATATGACACTTTTATTTCTTTGAATGAAGTGATTTTCTTTCATTCAACAAATATTTTTTTCCGTGAACCAAGACGATCCTGTTTTGTATCGGATCGTTACGTGTGATGAAAAATGGATCCACTACGACCATAGGAGACGTTCAGGAAACTAGTTGAACACCGATGAGCCACGCCCCAAAGTCAAAAACCCATAAAAAAAGACGATGGTTACTGTATAATGGTAGGCGGCTGGTGTGATTCACTATAACTTGCTGCAACAGGGTCAAACCATTACAACATTACCCTATTGTAGGGACAATCGCAAAAATTGCGTCTGTAGCAGCCGGCACTGGTCCGCTTTTACTTCACGACAACGCTCGTCCGCCCGTCCATAAATTAAACGAATGGAGCGCCGAAGCTCTGCCTCATCCATGATACTCTCCATAACTTTCACCAACCGACTACCATCTTCACAAGCACTTTGATAACCTTCTCATAGGTAGGACCTTCGCCGATCAGAACCAGGCAAAAACGCCCTTCTTCGACTTCATCGAATCCCGAGTATGCGATTTTTATTCTGATCGAATGAATTGACTTGTGTTACATTGACAAAAGTGTACTTATTTCGATTAAATTGAATAATTTATCACTGAGATATAATAGTTTGAAGTATACTCATGAAAACGGACAAAACTTTTGATACATCCTAATACATATCAACTTCCGTCGTTAATCCTGAAATTTCACCTCAAATTTTAGATCAAATTAACAAAATCGTTGGTATACACACAATCTTCACGGAGGTAAAAAACGAAATCTATAAGGCATTTATTCAAAAAACTTAAGTTTTGGAGTTTTACTCACATAATTTTCTGACTTGTTTTAAGTTTGGGCAGCAGTTTCCATTTCATAAGGAAAACTATTCATTGACTCAATCAACACAACTGAGGTAAAGGAATTGTACCCATATTGGATTATAACACATAATTAACCTTGATATAGATCGATAATTTTCCATATTGATCCATGAAATCTACAGATATATAACTTACCTCCTTTATCTTGAGTTGTTTTCGCTTTATTCAGAGATAAACTTCGTTTTACATTCAAAAATCTCGAATATAACTTGCCCCTAGTTGGCAACTTTTTCCCAGTTGAATTTTGCGCAGAGTAAGGAATGAAATATGTATCAATTCTCTCAGCAGGAAAATATTTAACTATTTCTTCTGCTACTTCCTGTAATATCGCCGGGAATCTGAAGAATAAAGTTCGATTATTAAGAAATAGTATTTGAAAATCAGTATACTATACTTACTTATACGTAGGTTTGTCTTGAACAATTAAATAATCTATAATTATTTTAACAAGTTTACATCGAGTATTATTATCTAGTTTATGCCTGTTCTGGAACACTAGGTGACCATCTGCATTTTTTGTCAGTAAATCTTCCAAACCCTAAAACAAATTATATTGAATCGAATTGTAAAATTCTAAAATCAAACCAACAAAACTCACAGATGGAAAGACGCTCGGTTTCTCCGTGAAGAAGTATCCTGAAAAAACAAAAATTATTCAGTCTGATGAGATTATGAATACCATATATACTCAAGTGTCATGCACTGCATGAGAAATGTAAGCAGAAATAAGAGCAAGCAGATTTCTCACATCACCGGGTCCAATTAGAATTAATGTCCTGATAGTTGAAACTAAGTCGTGAAAGGACGCATTCCTCTCTAAATTTTATTTTTCTATAATTTCGACTTTAAACTTGGAATTTCAATTTTAAAATGAGAGTTCCGATTTCAAACAATAAATTCCGACTATGAACTTAAAAATCCGACTTCAAACTACAAATTCCGACTTCAAACTCATAATCTCGAGTTCGAAGTCGGAATTTAGGTCGGAATTCCAAGTTCAAAGACGAAATTCCGAGTTGAGCATCGGAATTTCATGATCAAAATAGAAATTTCATTATCAAAATCGAAACTCCTAGTTTAAAGTCAGAATTCCTAGTTATGAAATTTTATTTTTCCATAATCACGATTTAAAACTCAGAATTATAACTTCAGAATGAGAATTCTAATTATACTCGGAATTTCGAGATCAAAGTCGGAATTCTGAGTTTAAAATCGAAATTCAGAGTTCAAAGAAAGAACTCCGAGTTTTGAGCCGGAATTCCGAGTTGAAATTGTATTTTTTCCATGATTCTGATTTTAAATTTAGAATTCCAACTTTAAAATGAGAATTTCCATTTCAAACTTGGAATTCCGAATTTTTAATCGAAATTACAAGCTAAAAGTCGAAATTCAGATTTTAAAGTCGGAATTCCAAGTTTTAAGAAAATTTCGCGTTCAAAGTTGAAATGCCGAGTTCAATAATTTCGATTCCAAACTCAGAATTCCAACTTTGATATGAGACTTCCGTAATTCTAAAATCAAAGTCGAATTTTGAATTTCAAGTCGAAATAACGAGTTTAAAGTCGGAATTCCATATTCAAACCCAGAATTCCTATAGTTCGTATTGATAATTCCGCGTTTAAAGTTGAAATTTCGGTTCCAAACTGAGAATTCCAATTTTGAAATGAGAATACCGGAATTCCAAAATTAAAGTCAGAATTATGAATTTCAAGTAGAAATTACGAGTTTAAAGTTGGAAAATCAAATTCAAAATCGGAATTCCGAGTTCGTGGTCATAATTCCGAGTTCGTGGTCATAATTCCGCGTTCAAAGTTAAAATTCCGAATTCAATAATTTTTTGGTTCCAAACTCGGAATTCCTACTTTGATATGAGAATTCTGGAATTTCAAAATAAAAGTCAGAATTCTAAAATTCAAGTCGAAATTCCGGATTTCAGGTCGGAATTTCAAATTCAAAATCGGAATTTTGAGTTCGTAGTCATAATTCCGAGTCCAAAGTTGGAATTTTGAATTCAATAATTTCGGTTCCAAACTGAGAATTCCAACTTTGAAATGAGAATACCGGAATTCCATAATCAAAGTCAGAATTATGAATTTCAAGTAGAAATTACAAGTTTAAAGTTGGAAAATCAAATTCAAAATCGGAATTCCGAGTTCGTGGTCATAGTTCCGCGTTCAAAGTTAAAATTCCGAATTCAATAATTTCGGTTCCAAACTCGGAATTCCTACTTTGATATGAGAATTCTGGAATTTCAAAATAAGTCAGAATTCTAAAATTCAAGTGGAAATTCCGGGTTTCAGGTCGGAATTTCAAATTCAAAATCGGAATTTCAAGTTCGTAATCATAATTCCGAGTTCAAAGTTAAAATATTTTATTCAATAATTTCGGTTCCAAACTCCAAGAATTCCAACTATGAAATGGGAATTCAGGAATTCCGAAACCAAACTGGGAATTCTGAATTTCAAGTCGAAATTCAAAATCGGAATTCCTAGTTCGTAGTCATAATTCTGATTTCAAAGTTGAAATTCCGAGTTCAATAATTTCGGTTCCAGACTCATAATTCCAACTTTGAAATAAGAATTCCGGAATTCCAAAATAAAAGTCAGAATTCTGAATTCCAATTCGAAATTCCGAGTTTAAGGTCGAAATTTCAAATTTAAAATCGGAATTTCGAGTTCGTAGTCATAATTCCGCGTTCAAAGTTAAAATTCCGAATTCAATAATTTCGGTTCCAAACTCAGAATTCCATCTTTGGAATGAGAATTCCGGAATTCCAAAATCAAAGTCAGAATTATGAATTTCAAGTAGAAATTACGAGTTTAAAGTTGGAAAATCAAATTCAAAATCGGAATTCCGAGTTCGTGGTCATAATTCCGCGTTCAAAGTTGAAATTTCGAATTCAATAATTTCGTTTCCAAACTCAGAATTCCTACTATGACATGAGAATTCTGGAATTTCAAAATAGAAGTCAGAGTTCTAAAATTCAAGTCGAAATTCCGGGTTTCAGGTCAGAATTTCAAATTTAAAATCGGAATTTCGAGTTCGTAGTCATAATTCCGAGTTCAAAGTTAAAATTTTGAATTCAATGATTTCGGTTCCAAACTTAGAATTCCAACTTTGAAATGGGAATTCTGGAATTCCGAAACCAAAGTTGGGATTCTGAATTTCAAGTCGAAATTCAAAATCGAAATTCCGAGTTCGTAGTCATAATTCCGCGTTCAAATTTAAAATTCCGAATTCAATAATTTCGGTTCCAAACTCCATCTTTGAAATGAGAATCCCGGAATTCCAAAATCGAAGTCAGAATTCTGAATTTCAAGTCGAAATTATGAGTTTGAGATCGGAATTCGAAATTCCGAGTGAGTAGTCATATAATTCAGTGTCCAAAGTTGAAATTCTGAGTTCAAAGTCGAAATTTCGAGTTTGAAGTCGAGAATGTTACCTGAAACCTTGTGATGCTAATCACAGGTAACATTTCAGGTAACATTTCAAATCTTCTTAAATCTTATACCTATATTTGAAGAGATCTGTATTAGTGATACATTCAAGTTTGTGGCCATGTAAATTTGCTTATTCAAGTGTCAAACAGAATTTGTAGAAAAAAACTAAATTTGTACGAGTGAACGAAAATGAAAAACAATATGAATTGACGAAACTTAGTAGAGCTTTCAAAAATATTGCGAAGAATATGAAATACGAAAGTGTTCCATGTTACGGAGGAAACATGATGCAACCCTGTTCATCAAAAATAAAGCTTCCTTTGGTTATCTATGTGACATATAAACTTGCATTTGCTTCTTTAGTGAGTTTTATGAGAACACAGCATATAAAAAAAATCCTGTTCCACATTCCTTTAAATATTTACGATAACTGTTCTGGAAAAATGTCACCATTTCTACTGAACTATTGGAACACTGAAATAAAACAATTATTGTCAAATTCACTGACATTTAATTTTATTTGATAAGATCTGCCTGTTCGTATAATTGTATTTTCTGTATAAAAAATATACAAATTTTAAAACATTTCCCTTTCTCAACTATCCTACACTGTAGTACTTACCTCACAGAACAGTTTTACAGAGGCTTCACGTTTTCTCATTGATGAGAAAATACTCGTAGATCCTAATTCTTCTTACAGTGTAGGAAACTAGGAAGAGATGAATGTTTCTGATTTTCATTTCGAAATATTAATTTTTTCGATACGTATGTATCTCTCCTCGTTACAGTCATCAGACTAATAATGATTTCTGTAATACTGGAGAACATGTAGCCACTATTTCTTTATATGTATCAGTCGAAAGTATATGGTATTTTTTTAATATACTGAAGGTCTGAAAAAAGCACTGTTCCCAAACATCAGAAGTGCTCCACCGAAAAGTCAAAAGAAACACATGCTTTACAAAAGTGCATTAAATATGACAAATTACAACCACGTCCTTCCGGATATTTTATTCAGGTAGAATAAGTACATGGTTGGTTACAGAAGAAATACGAACAATGAATAATTTCAATGGATAGAAGAAGCATTTTGATTAAAAAAAATATTTGATCGGAAATGAAGATTCTGTAGAAATTATAATATAATGTAATTAAAAACCCCATTGGCAATACTAGTATTACACACACATTCTATTCAATAATATATTATTGATTCATAAACCTAAATATATTATTAAATACTACAAACATTTTCATTTAGAAAATTCAAGTCTCATCTTTCACATTCACCTCATTTTTATAAGGAGTGGCCTGAAAGAAATTTGAAAAAAAATTGTTCACAAAGGTAGGTAAAATATTTTGTGATAGACCATTTGAAAACACTATACCTGGTAAGTGGTACTCCTAAACCTATAGGTACCTGTAATCCGAACGACACATAGCATAAGTAATAAATAATAAATCGTTATGGTTGATAAATATTTCTTAAAAATAAGTTACTTTCACAATAAAATTGGTCCACGAAAATATATTTTTAATACCAATTCCTTCCCAGATGTGTTCCAAACGAAAATTCAATTTGATGTGTTGACCGAATAGATTTTTATTTTCCAGTAGGTACTACAAAAATGCGAGTCAATCCTGCATATAACACATATTTATCAAATGTAGATATCGTCGCTAGAAATCCACTTTACATCGTGATTTGATTATAACCTATAAAACAATGTTTACTCCCTACCTGTATGATATAAGGAATCAGTTGAATCATAGAAAACACGTTACCTTCTTACCTTTTACTTAACGAGCTATTCAATCATCATATCTGGTAAATAAGGTCAGTGCACTCATTTGAAATAGTAACCAATAAAATTTCCAACTGAAATGAGTAGATTAGAAAACTTAACTCAACTGCGTACATGCTTTAAACGCTACTGAATAATGAATGTCAGCAATTGCCCGATGTTTTGACTATTTGATCCAAATTATCCATCATTTTGGTTGTGCCACTCAATATATCAGCTTTTGATATGCACAAGAAAACACGTACCATTTTCATAAATGCGAACCTACGAAAAAGAGTAGACAGTAAACGTAGCGAGCTATTAACAACAAACAAACGAAATAAGATCGTGACTCGTCGCCTGCATTCGATTGCGGACTGGCGGTGTTGCCGATTTTTCATATTGTACTACTGTTGAGTATACTTATAATACCAGAATAGTAGGCACCAAATTCTCAAAAATGACTGACGTTTTTGCCTCAATCTATCTCTTGCAAAAGCGTACGGATATTATACCAAACAGATGAAGAAAAATGATGATAAAATAAATAAAGAATCACAACTTCGACGAACATTTTTTTGTTCAAACGCAATAATAGCTTGAGAATTTAGTGCCTACTATTATGGAATTGTACTATAGTACTGAGTTCACTTCACCAAAAACTTCCTTTTTAATTAGATCACTTTCAAGTGAACACTGATGATGACGAAAGTCGAAAGCGCTTTGCAATGCATTCTATTAACTTGCTGATATCCTTCGTTTTTAGGGTTACATAGGACTTTGTCCTCAGCCTTTATTTATATGTAATAATAATAACTGTATTCAGCTTTCCAAATCTATTTATTCTGTAAGAGGCTTGCCGCAGATTCAAAATAGGTAATCCTGCGCGAAAAATTTTTGAATATGTTGAAGAATATCTTATAGATCAAACAGTAAATGAAATAATTTTTTCAATTCAGTGCATTGGTATGAAAGCTTGTTTTCAAACAAATTTTTATCAATTGTTAAATCTGCTGAAAATATCAAAACTTCAATCAGGTAAACTCCTGTGACGCCAGTTGAATTATCCGTAACCTAATTTCATGAAGAAAAGCCCCTTATCAAGGGAAACAAACATACCTTGTTTCATTAACATCGGCAAAAATACTTTTGAGTTATTAATAAAAGAACAATATTTTAAGTGAAACTTTGACACCCCATTACTTGAAAACGAAGCAAGTTAGAACATACCTTCTTATGTACTTGCCTGAAATTAATGACATACTTCTAGATACACTCTGTATATTGTTATATTCTGCTTTCGTATTACAGAAATATCAGTTATGAATCACCATCGCACTCGATATGCAGGTAAAAGATTTTTATTGAACCCAGAAAATGCTACTATTACCTGCCTATGAGCAGGCTATTGATAAACCTCAATTAGGTATTCAAAATGTTGCTTTGATAACTTTAAATAATTCACTGAAATATTTTGTTTCGAACACGTTTTCATAAAATCATGGTTTAGGTATGAAATAGAAAAGTTTCCGACTACCCTACATATGTTATACATCTTTTGTTTCATTTGAACTACCTATTATTCAAATAGGTATAAAACTGATAACAGAATGACTTCTACTAGCCCCCCTCTTCTTTGCTTAGGTACTTAAGGGACCTCCAGGGACTTAAGGGTCACTCCAGTTTTAATATCATAACCTATTCGATCATAAGTCGTCAGACGTATCAACTATGAGGGCTCTTCATTTCCATAAGATGCTTTTGCTTAAAAGCAGAGAGAGGGCTTTTGCAGAAACAAAAAACGAGAGATATTTTGACGAAGATCTTCAGCTGCATACAGTTAAAAGGCGTCCAAAAAGATCATATACTCGTGAAGAAGAGAAAGGACATGAGGGATCGACAAGCAGAACAACAAATAATTAGAAATAAGCCAAGGATGTTCCAAGAAAGTATTTTCACTTTTCAAATATGGGTATGTCCGGCGCTTTTTTCAGAAAATTAACTTTTTCAATCGTGTCATGTGATTTTGAGTAAAAAAACTAATAAACTGAGTTAATCAACATTAGTATTGAGTATTATTTCAATTGAAAAGGGTATATTTTCAGGAAAGAAAGGTTCTGACTTTCCTCACATTATTTTTTATAAAGATGGAGAAGTCGAAAGCCAAAACCTTTTTTCCCAAAAATGAGTATTATTTATTATACAGGTTATATAACAGTTCAAAAATTATTATTGAAGTGGACGGGAATGAGCTGAATAATACTTATTATCTTCACATCTATCGGATATTCAATCACAGGTATATTTTTTTCAAGGACAAAACACAAGCACTACAGGAAAATCCTTTAGGTACTCTAAGAGCGGTGCCTGTGCGAAAATAGCGATTCACATTGGATCTCAATCGCTGGAGATTAAATCCATTTGGAAAAACGTTCTCAGCAAGTTTATACACACGAAAAATAAGGCTTTATTAAATGTATCTACTTGTAAATGAAACACTGCGAATCGGTTTAACGAAGTCTTAAGTTTTACCGTGCGATTTCTAGCACGTCATAATATGAAGAGAGATTCCAAAAATATCATTTATTTTGTGACATTCATCAAAAGTACAAAACGCTGAAGAGCTATGTTATACCCGAAATGAAAAAAGGCTGGTTACTTCAATTTTGAGTTACTGGTTTTACTTTTAGCATATGTTTCTGAAAAGTATTTTACTTGGTATGTTATCATAAAAAATACTATCAAACATATTTTGTAGTCTGTAGTCTTAGTTCTGAAAACAATCTCATCAAAGATCATTTCCAAATGTTATGGTTCAGGTAGGAAATTGAAGAATTTCCCTCTTTTGTTTCATTTGTATAACCCAATATTTATTCAGGTATGACACTGATAAGTAAATTACTTCTACTGGCCCTCCTCTCCGCAGCTATAGGTACTTGATGGACCTTGGTACGTATACCCTCCAGCTTTTTAATATCTTACCCATTCGATCACAAGTCATCAGACAGACCACTATGAGGGCGCTCCATTTTCATAAGATGCTTTTGCTTGAAAGCAGAGAAGAGGCTTTCGCAGAAACAAAAAGCGAGAAATATCTTAACGAAGATCATCAACAGCGCCCAAACAGATCCTATAGTCGTGAAGAAGAGAAAGGAGATACGAGATCGAAGACAATTAAAACAAATAATAATAAAAACCCAAGGATGCTCAGATTATCCAAGAGATCATTTTCACTTTCTATGTATGGGTATGTCCGGCGCTTTTTTCGGAAAATTTGCTTTTTCAATCTTGTCAAGTGATTTTTGAGTACGAAAGCGAATAAACTGTATTGACTGACAATTATTTAGTATTATTTATCATACAGGTTACATACTATTTCAAGAAATATTGAAGTGTACAGAAATGAGCAGAATAATACTTATTGTTTTTTCCACTTCTTTTGGATATTCAATCAAGTATACTTCAAAATGTAATATATGGAGGTGAATACACACGAATATTGAGGCTTTGTTAACTTTTTCTGCTTGAAAGTGAAACATCGTTTTAATATTTTTCAAACCTATCTCATTGAATCCAAATTATCGAGAATAGTAACAGTATTTAGAGAATAGAAGATTCAATTGCTAATGTCTGTAATTTATATCTGAGGGTTCATTGTTTAGGTCCAGTGATCTATCAATAAGAACTCAGAGAAATTTCAGAACTAATTGATTTCCAAGAAGCTTCAGAAAGTTTACTTTGCTATTTTGATGAATACTGTAATATTTCATGGACCTAATATTATTTTATGCAGGAGAAAATGCAGAAAACTCAATGGTCTTGAGTGTGAATAGATAAATTTAAGTTTTGTTTTTCGAAATAAACAAATACGTGAAGGTGTGTTTTATAGAGACTGGGGCTCCGTCTGACTGATATTGAAATAATTTTGATGATTATATTTCTTTAAAAATCATAAAAAGAGAGTGAAAAGTGGGGTAATTCTCTTGACTGCACGGATTACGGACCGAATTCAGGGATACGTAATTAACTCCCGGATGAAACTCGAGTGTATACCTGAAAGAAAGGTAATTTTTTCAGGTGTCGGACGAAACTCGAGTGCAGCCTAGGAGTTTTGTCAATTCGTTAACGGAATCAGCAACAGCAAAACTCTTTTTTATTAAAATCAAAAGCAAACTCTTTTTTATTGAAATGAACTATTCACATATCTACATTTCATGAGTACCTTTACCTTAAGGGTAGAGTACCAAAGTGACTTCTACTTCCGAGTAGAGAGGACTGGTTTCTACAGGAGAAGAAAATAGTAGGAGCAGACAGTTGTTGGTTCACAGATGGATCAAAAACACCTTCCGGTGCAGGTGTTTTCAGTCGCAGACCCAGGACAGAGATATTAACCTGCCTAGGAACCAATGCGACTGTATTTCAGGCGCAAATTCACGCTATTGTGTGCGAAAAGATTGGAAGAATCTAACCTCATACACGAGTCAATGAAATTATTCTCGGACAGTCAAGCGGCGTTGAAAGTGTATGGCTCCTACCAAGCAACATCTAAATTGGTAGCAAATTGCCGAAAACGACTCTCCCCAATAGGAAGACTTAACAGATTGTCTCTGGTCTAAATTCCTGGCCATATACTGGCCTGGAAGGCAAAGAGGCTGCTGACTCCCTTGCAAAGGAGGGTGCTGCAAGCAGCTTCAGTGGACTAGAACATGTCATTGGTATCGCTTTAGGCTTTGCCAATCAAAGATTGAACACCTGGATGGTAGGAAGATTTATGGGCGTCTGGCAGAATCTTCCAGGATTGGTTCACTTCAAGGCGTTTATTCACCTTTCGAAGCTTGATACCAAACAGTTGTTGGACCATAGTGGACCTTCTTTCAGGTAACTGTCATTTTAATCATCATTTGCAGAGACTCGGACTGTCGGAAGACAGTGTATGACGCCTCTATTTGGAAAATGATGAAACAGTAGGGCACATACTATGTGCCTGCCCCGCTCGGGACCGAATCAGGTTTTGAAAGTTCGGCAGAGCCGAAGACCACTCACCATACAGACTAATCGGCTTCGTTAAGAAGCTGGGTTTATTTGGTCGAGTGTGAATAGGTGTGAGCCACAAAACACCCTTGCGGGTTGCGGTGGAGGGTCGAATAAACCCACTCATTTTGGACCTAATTTCTACCTTAAGGGTAGAGTAGCAAAGTGACTCCTACTTCTGATAAGCGCTTCCTCACGCCTCCCGCGATGTTAGCGGGTTCACGTTTACCCAGAAACATAGGCTTGATTAAAAAACGACTGGGTAATGTGCCTCCTGCCGCCAAGGCTTATGCACACCATTACATGTTTTTGGCATTCAAGTCGCTCAAACGATAACATAGCTGTCGATGTGTTTTTTGGCTAGATAGGTACTCCTGGAAAAAGTTCATGAAAAGCATTTTGGTTTTGGTTGAGTCGAGTTTATGTGCGATCAGTTATAGCTCATTGTTTATTGGCTTATTTCAACCCTCCAATTTATGTTTGAAGTGTTTCTATTATGACGGAGCTTGCTTTGGAGATGAATACATACAATGTATCTGTTATATCAGAGATAAGATGTATCATCTTCGTATAGGTAAAAAACACAAATGAAATATGTTTTTTCATGAATATTTTATCGAACATACAATACATCAATTATGATAATTGTTATATTGGTCCAAAAATACTATGAATGGCACGCAAATGCTTCTTCAGATGCGATTTCTGCTCAAAACGTTTTGTACAAATCTCACACTTGAATTTTGGTTCTTTGCCACATTCATATTTGATGTGTTTGCCTAGACTGCTCCTGGTTTGGTACTTTTTATCACATCATTTACAGTAGAAAAAAAAGTTTTTGCTATAGAACAACGCTGAAATAAAAAAAGCAATATGGATATGTTGGGTAGAATAGGAAACAATCTCAAACGGCTCAATACGCGACAATACTATACAATATGTTCATTATTATTTGTTGAAAGTAGCCATCCGTAGGATGGATGTACACATTACTTTTACAAATATAAAAATGTATAATACACACAGACACAGTTCTATTGATAACTAAATTTAAGCTTAGACACAGGTTTATATAACAATCATTTAAAACTCATACACGGAATAATATGACTTTTTGAGTGTAATCTTTTTTATTTCAGTTTAAAACATTCTCAAGCCTGAATTTTGAAATCTTCATGGTAATTCATTGAAGATTTTCACACCTTATTGGGACTTTTCTAAATCATGACCATACTTGCAGATGAAACGATCTTCTCCTTTTTTGAAACTTTCCTTTTTTTGTGTCCACTGTTTTGATTATTTTGTTGTCTTGGCTGTAAAGTGATGGACCCTTGTTTCATCCATGGGTATGAAATGACGGAAGAATTTTGATTTGTTGTTGTGAAACTTCGCTGAACACTCAGTTGAAACATCTTCACGACACAGTTTTTGCTCGAGTGTGAGCAAACGCGGCACCCATCTTGCACACAGCTTTCTCATGTCCACCTTTTCAGATATGATACGATGTACCGCACATTTTTGAAAGCTTACTCACAAGGCAGTGTCCAGGGGGTCCGGATCCGGGCCCCCTTAATCTTTTCAGTATTTTTCCAACGCATCGCCGTCCCTGTCGCTGCTGCCTACTCGTATTACCTATCTGTCTTCGCGTTGTGCCATCATTCGTCTTTTGTGCGCGACGCATTGAGACCTGTGTCTGTGCACTGCAATACACGTGATACATACACAATATCGAAAACAACGGTTTCTCATTCATAGTGAGTATAATTAGCTTCCAATCGTCAAAACTTATTTTCAGTTAAGGGAAAATTGAACTGTAACTGTACAGCCATTTTGTGTAGTAATGCTTTGTGTATTATATGTGTAAGTGCTTACCTCAGTGCCCGTATTAATAACAATAAACGCCCTCGCCTACCTGTCCCAATATAATATTATATTATACTAGTACTATTTTTTTAGATAATTGATCATCAAGATTTCCAAACGAACTGGTTTGCAAGCGTCACTTTTTACCTATTTTACAAAGACGAACACTGCGAGTGACTCATCTTCATCTGCTAGACCTATTGTCTCTGAGGCTAGCACATCGTCATCGTTTTCTACGTGTACTGAGATCAGCGAAGTGAGACCTGACGAAAGCAACATACTAATTCACCACTTTGATTTGGGAAACTATGTAGGTAGCAAATCAGAAGATGACCTAAAATTTATTTTACTGAGTACTCCGTGGCCGCCAGAGGAAGATTTCAAATTTCCAGTAAGCGTGAGTGAGAAAAAAAATCTTCGATTGCAAAGGCAGTTGCTTGATAGGTACCCGTGGCTCGTTTATACGAAAAATGGCGGCGTTATGTGCAAATATTGTGTTATTTTTTTCACATCACACCGTAGAAAAAGAGGCAATCAGGCTTCAGAATCTCTTGTGACAGTTTCATATAAGAAATGGAAACACGCAATCGAAGACTTCGAATCCCATGAGTCGAAACAATACCATCACGAAGCTGTGAAAACTATGCAAAACAAACACTTGGATATCAGGAACGTTACTGACTCTGGGAGAAGAAAGCAAGTAGAAGAAAATAGAGAAAAATTGTTTTCAATTGAGGAAACTGTTAAGTTTTGTGAGCGTCAAGAGGAACAAACGTTTCTGTGACTGTTGAGGAGCCAGACACAAATGACGGCAATTTCAGGGCCATCTTGAGATTGAGGATGAAATGTGGTGATACAAAATTGCTCAAATACAGTGAAAATATTGCTCTTAACGCGACATATATAAGCGCTAAGGTCCAAAATGATCTGATATCAATTTGTGGAGAAATCATTCAGAAGGAAATTGTGAAATATTCAAATGAAGCGAAGGTGTTCTCCATTTAAGTGGATGAAACTGCCGATATGTCGGGACACGAACAACTTTCACTATGTATTAGATATACAAAAAAAGTCGAAACTTGTTATGAGGTGAAAAAAGATTTTCTCGGATTTGTAAAGGTCGACAATACAACTGCACAACCATTGGCTAACACTATCATAGCGTCCCTGAAAAACCTTGACATTAACTGCAACAATATGATGAGACACGGGTACGATGGTGCAGCTGTGATGGAAGGTGATTTTAATGGCGTTCAAGCAATAATACGGAAATCATATCTCCGAGCTTTGTTTGTCCAATGCAGCTCTCATTATTTAAATTTGACCCTTTGTCATTCATGTAGTGTACCTCCTATAATAAATTGTATAGGAACTGTGAAAGCAATCGGAAATTTTTTGAGAGCATCTCCAGAGCGAACAAGCTTTCTTCAGGCACGCATTAGGACCAACTTTCCTGATGCAACATGACATAAATCAACATCAATGTGTGAAACATGGTGGGTGGAAAATCACAACGACTTGTTGAAATTGAAACAAATTTTTGAATCTATTATTAAGACTTTAGAACAATTCAGCACAGACCCGGATATGGAGACCTCAACCAAAGCTTCTCATTTTCTGAGATCTGCTCTTGACAGCGAATTCGTGGTATCTATTCGATCCAATATAGAGAAATAATTTTCAAATTCATTTACAGAAACAAATGATTCATTGGCCGATGTCAATGAAGAGATCAAGCTTCCACGGTTGTCATCAGTACAGAAGTATCGCGCTAATCCGAATGCTAACCCCGAACAGTATTACCGCATTACTGTTGCAATACCCCTATTAGAAGACCTAATTTCCCAGCTCGAAATGAAATTTACTGTCCGCAAGACAGTAATTGCTGCTATGAACACTTTTATACCAACAAGTCTTTTCGGAAAAGAAAACGACATTCCCAAGAGAGAACCTAGTGATGCACGAGAACCTGGTGGAACTAGACGAGGCACAAGGCGAAATTCAACTATGGAAGTTGTGGCAGGGCAGAAGCCTTTCGGACCTGCCTACTTGTGCCATTGAGGCTGTCGGAGAGTGCAACAGGCAATTGTATCCCAACATCTATATATAACCACGTACCCACCGGAAAGGTAATTTTCCACAATTAGCGCCTGAAAACCAACCTACGGAATCCTTGTGGGCAAGAGAGGCTAACCGGGTTGGCTCTAGTAGCAATTCAAAGAGATGTCATCATCCCAACTGATGATGTTATAACAGAATTTGCCCATAAAAAGTCTAGAAGGATTGATTTTCTATTGTGAATTCACTGAACTGGAAATTTGAGATATTTAGTTTAAAAAAAGAATATATTAGTACAGTTTTTTCAGTGGAGGGCTTTTCCTGTGCCAATGTAATGGCCTTGTTTACTCAGTCTGCTAGCTCACGCACTTTCAGTCGACGATCTTTCAATACCGCTTTATGGATTCAACGAAAACGTTCGATATTGATGGCTCCCAAACATATACTAAACAATGCAGCGTCTTCAAACTTGAAACATATTTTTTTAGATTGTTTACTTTCTGATAAGGTGAGGTAAGACCTCGTTAATCCATAGCTCGCACTTCTGAGGGTTGTCGTTCTTATGTAGGGGTGCGACAGCTGGTTAACGGAAAAAATATTTTAAATAGATTTTTTTCAATACAGTGATATTTTTCCAACAACTAGCGCCATCTCAAGATCAGCCGGATACTTCCGGGACCACCCTCGTATATTATTTTTCACAAAAATCACTCTCTTATAGATATGCTGTGGAAAGTTACTATCTGATTTTGGATGGGTGTCTAATGATACGCTTTTGACTAATACAAATTTCATTTGACTTCACAGTCTTTCCAATGTATAATGTGATATTGAAGATTGAGGTATATTATTGTATACTTAACATCACTCAATAGCTTCTATTCAAAGACGATTTTATTTTAGTTTCGACTTCAATCCATCCACGGATTGGAACTCCTATGTGAAGTGTGCCCCAGGGTTCGGTATTGGGCCATATTTTATTTTTATTATATGTCAACGATATTTCCAATTAGAATATATTTGCAGAAGATGCAACATACTCTTGAAATGATAAGAACCTGGTTGGACAATAATCTTCTCGTACTCAGTATCCACGAAACTAATTTGATAACCTTCAGATGTGAATTGGAGACCGTAATGCTTGATTTTACTAATATTAACACCGGCAGCAGGAAGTTGCATATATTGATGAGGATCTAGAACCAGACAACTGTACATACCTCAGCAACTTTTGATGCTTTATGAAGCTCAGATCAGACCTTTGATGTGTTGTTGTCATGTATAGAGCTCTACCCCCATGAAGTTGCTGGATTCCATCCAGAAAAGAGCCATCCGCTTGATAGGAGATTGCAACCTTGATAGCCTGGAACATCGTAGAAAGGATGGAGATTTGTCTCTCTGCTACATATACTTTTACGGGAAGTATTCAAGTGACTTGGAACATTTGATTCCACCAAGAGCGGTATACCGGGTGTCCCACATTTTATGTGACAGGCAATATCTGATTTGTTGAAGGAGATACACAAAAATGTTTCATACAAAAGTTTTAGGAGTTCATAAGAGCTATATTTTGATAT
>WOGI01000589.1:0-15436 GCA_015342205.1 Leptinotarsa peninsularis | reverse complement strand
ATTGGGATTTAAACATACTGTTGGTTTATTGGTATGGGGTGCCATTGTATATGGTAGCAGGACACCTTCAGTTTTAATAAGGGGCAACATGACGGTTCCTTGTTACATTCACATGTCCTCCTAGATATTGGGATATTCTTGGTCGTCGACTGCTGAATTTACAACAGCCCCCACAGCCTTTGGCAGCACTTAGACATGAGATAGAAGTAGGGTGGAATGAGATACCTCAACAGAATATAGACCACCTTATCAGGACGATGCCCAGACGTATCCACGAGTGTATAAGACATTGAGGATCTGCAACCCACTACTGAACTTCACTGGTTTCACGATCATCCAATTTCCCTGGAAAGTTGCTCGTTTGTTTGCTATTATCTATCAAGTCTGTAAATAAAGACTTATTGAAATATTTTCAATATAAATGGGTGTTTACGTTTCTTTGTCACTTAGTATATTAGATAAACCACTTCAAATTTCAATGAAACACGTTTATTTTTAGTTTTGAATTGTCATTCAAGCATATTGATTTTCTACTTGCTCTTATTCACCCTTAAGTACTGACAAAACTCAATTTATGAATGGAACAAGCAAAGTACTTCTTGTGATACATCGGTTGAGACAAAAAATATTCACTTCACTCTACAGTCTACAACGAAAAAACACTCGAGGTTGAGGGAAGGGTTTCGAATACGAGTTTCAACGTTCATAGTGGACATTTTCCAATGAATAAAAGTGGAGGAGTGTTCTGCTTATGGAATATGAGTCAAAATATGGAGGATATTCAACTCTTCTGATTGTATGAAACTTGAATTCTGTTTATATATTTCATTTGTGTTTTTGATTCAACTTTTACGTAGAATTGAAAGAACCAAAACTGTCCAATAAATAAAAGACTTGATAGTTTGTACTCAAACCTCTAGCGTAGAATGAATCTATTGAAAAGAATATGGGTAGGAATATAGTCATAATGATCTCACGAAGACACTAACTTGTTTAGCGAAACGCGCGTCGAAAGACCGTAATTTTGTTCTGACGTTGGGAAAGTGTTTTCAAGTAAAAGGTTGTCACTGAAACTTGATCTTTTGAAAATTTTGTAAACAAATAATTATGAAAGGAATTCTGTTCATGGTGGTATTATGAATAACTTATCATTTATTGTCTGTTTTGACGTCAACCGGATAAAATTATAATTGAATGATGTCTTATTTTCTCTGAAATGTGCCCTACTCACCTCTACCGCTTACTCACAAGTTCAACTGAGGAAAGTAATGTATTGGAAATGACTTGTTTATTGTGGAAAGTTGTGATCATCATCATAAATACTTACCTCTGTTCTTGAGGCAGGAAAACACATTTTGAATCAAATTTAATTTCGAAAGCTTTCTATTCACTACTCCTTTCGATTCACTTTCATATTGGGAATGAAAGTCAAATGTTTATTCAATTTTGTATGTGTATTCATATTTGCATTGTAACTGACTAATTCGACAACTATTTTGGAATATTGAATACAAATATTTGTTATTTTTTTTAATTTCGAAGGTTGCATTAGTCGGGCTCTAGCTCCGAAGCCCCAATACATTTGCAGAGCGCGTTGGTATCATCAATTGATGACCACTTTCCATACCTTGAGATAAGTGATCATTCACAGCCAGGTAAGTGATCGACGACAGATTTCTAAATTTGACCGGTCAAGATTTCTTTCTCAGTGCGGCAAACCGGCATGAATTCGATACTTCGAAAATCAGAACAAACATTTCAAGAAAGTGGTCTGGAAACACCCCGACAAATATCTTCTCGCTCTGATTGTCAAAGAGGACTACATCAGACGTACTCGCTGGTATTAGCCTAAGGCTGAAAAATGAGTAGTTCCACTTCTCATTCCCTACAACGGATTCCATTTCTCCCGGAGCAATTCCGGTATCTCGTCTATACCGCAGAAATGTCAATTAAGCACTCTTAGGGCCCTGTATATCTATCGATATAGACTGAGATCGCATATGCTGAACGTGCCGACCTGGTTTCTGGAACCTCCATATCGAAAACTCGACTAAGGTATACTTAAGAGTTGGAAACTAATTTCTGTCAGGCTATGATGAACCCATCAGTTTCTGACTCCAGCCAGTAAACCTAAGGAAAGCAACATTCAGAGGCATTGATAAGACGAGGTGTTCAATGACGAATGTTGAATACAATTTACTCACTTTAAAAAAAGGGGCTAGGTGAAGCACCCGTAAGTTTTTTCTTGAATCATTCTTCATTTATCATTCTCGAAACATACTTGGTTGCCAAAAGAATGGTGAATGGGAATGTCATATACAGTATATAGAGTATATTTGAGCTGGTTTTCTTGAAAATACTATTTTTTGATCTTTATTCATCGAGGAACTAAAAAGCTTCACCCAAATTCGTTTGAGAAAATAATATAGTTTTTGATAATACATTATGTAACATATGTAACATATGATTGTCACGAATGGGCACCATAATGGCCAACGTAACGCTATTATATAGCGATTTTGTGAACTGCCTATTGAAAACCTCACAATAAAGCGTTTCTCGAATATATTATAGATTCTCATCAATTACACAGGTCAACAGTGTTTTTGTCATATGAACTTTGTGATGTGTTTTGTTTATGTTGGCCTACCCACATTATGAATATACAATAATTTCGTTTCAATCACATCCAGCTTTTGTGACAGCTATATATTCATTTCTGACCTAATATACGTCATATAGGCGGCTGTATAGCTATCGCATCAGCTAACATACATTTCATTTTCGTTAGGTACATGGCAAATATGCAACGAAAGTGTTCTACTAACCCTGACAGTTTCGTTATGTGTGTGAAGAATCAGCTTTTACATCCCAGCGTAGAAATTTCACCCCATTAATTGAACAGTGCTTTTAAGTGCTTTAAATATTTTGGATTTACTGTGCAGCATCAAGTTTAATTCTGGGTCCCAGTTAAATGTTGTCTAACGTGGTTGGGATTTCATTTGAGTCAAACAAACGAAGTCCAAACATACTATCCAGTATCCATAGTTCCCAACTGCTTGTGCCGAAGCCTCCAAATCGACCAGAAAGTCGGGATTCGAGTCCGGAATATTCGCATGAGGAATATGAAGCTAGTGACCCAATTTTTGAACCGCAAACACAAAGTGATTTAAACGATTTATTACATGATTTGAATATGTCTAAAAAACAAGCTGAGATTTGGGGTCTAGATTAAAGGACTGGAGTATACTTTCAAAAGTTTCTTATTTTCGATATTGTGACGATGAAATAAAAGCTTACTTTTCTATAGAAACGATTTAGTCCATTGTCATAATATTTATGTTGTGATAACTTTATTGAATTTTGAATATGATCCAAGTCACTGGCGATTGTTCATTGACTTCTCAAAAACTAGTTTGAAAGCAGTGTTGCTGCATAACAGAAACGAACACCCTTCAGTGCCGGTTGCTCATGGTTCTGCTATGGAAGAGACTTACGAAAATATGAGATTTCTTCTTGAAAAAACTAAATACATTGAACACGCTTGGAAAATTTGTGGCGATTTGAAAGTTATTTATTATTTGCTTGGACTACATGTTGATTACACAAAAGTTTGTGTTTTATTTGCGAATGGGACAGCAGAGACAGAAAAAGTCACTATTAAAATAAAATGTGGCTCAAGCGTGAGTCACTTACTCCAGGCCGTAAAAATGTTAAAAATGAGCCTTTAGTGAACTCTGATGACATACTTTTACCACCGTTGCACTCGGTCTGATGAAAATATTTGTAAAAGCTATGCGCAAAGATGTCAGTGGATTTTACAACCACGACAACAACTTATGAAGGATAAGAGCTCTGAAGGAAAACTAAATGACCAGAAAAAAATCGCCTCGAAATGTTTTGTGAGTGTTGTCCAAAATTTCCTAGGAAATCATTAAGAGGAAAACACAAATAATAATAATGTTTATTTATAAATATACTGAGGAACTTAATAGAGGAGCTAATAATGTCAGATAAAAAAAACTTTGGGGTGTAATGTGTCCTAAAAAATACGTATGATTGACTCTCATCTAGATTCGGGTACTGTGAGTGACGAACAAGGGAAGATATTCCATCAGGACATTTACTTGATAGAGAAGCGTTATCAATGGAAATGGAGCCCAGGAAACTCAGAAGGGACCTACCAGAAGATAAATATTCACGAAAATCATAAATATTTATTGTACAGTAGTAATAATTTCTCTGAGTATAGTTGATTCTTGTAATTTTTGTAGTATATGCTTTGATGTCAAGACAAAAACCTATTGTGTCAATTTTTTTTCATTGATACAATATTGGATAGTGACCAATAACAGTTAAAATTTTGTTGACCAGTGTGATCAATGGTCCAACAATATGATCACCAAGAATGCCGGGAAAGATATTCAATTTTTGTGGAGTTTGTGAATGTGTTAACTTCACCAAATGAGGATTTACTTCGCTCCAGTAACGACAATTATGTCTATTCACTTCACCATTCAACATGAAAGAACTTTCGTCTGAAAAACATGTATTGTATAATAGGTTTGGGTTATTGGTCATAATCTCGCTGAACACCTCTCAAAACTGAAGTCGAAGATCAGGATCATCTTTGTTCATATCCTGAACTAGCCTTATTTTGAAAGGATGGACTTTGTAGGCTTTCAAAATCCGAAAAACACTAGTAGCTGATACACCAGACGCTCTAACTACTTGTGTGATAGATTGTCGATTATCCATTTGTACATGTCCTGAAACTGCAACTTCAACTCCTTCATTTCTGACAGGACGGGATACTTCATGTTTTCTGTTGTGGACAGAACCTGAAGTTCGAAACTCATCCATTAACTGTTTAACGTATTGATGGCCCTGTATAAAGCAAGAGTATGCGGTTAGATCACTCGAGATTTCCCGGAAAACCACTGGATGAGACACTTTACTCCTCCATTGAATAGAATATTTTTCCCATTTCTGTTTATCAACATCGTGTCTGTTTTGATACGGGATGCTAAAACTATAAATAGAAAACGTATATCGAGGCCAATGTGAATGATACAATTCACGTAAATAGCTCGAAGTTACTATTCGATTCAGTTGACGATAATAATCATTGAGGTAGTAGGTGCGACATTATTTGTCTGATGTTGTAGAAATACCATCGTTGTGATTGATGATTCAAAGAATATTTCAAAAGACAGAATAGACACACAGTATTGGAATTTGTTTATTAATATCGAATTTCAACACGCAAATAACAAACATATTTTTGTTTTTGGAAATGAATTGAATATTCAGAGAAATTGGAAAAAACCAAGACCAAGGAATAAATTAAATGCAAAATATAGAAGAATATTTTGATTTCAAAACACAATTCCTATTCATGCTGAGATCAAAGTAAATCTCAAAAGAGAAAATATGACCTGTCATGAGAGTAAAGCTATTGACGGGAATGAAAAATGACATCCACATTCAATTCTCATTTCTACTTGCAAGTGAAATTGGAGAAGATGTTATACGTCTTCATCTTATAATATGATCTTTTCTGATAATGTGATTATTATCGTAAAGAAAGGTTTGGATTTCTCCATCTTCATACAAAAACATGTGTGTCTTCCAAAGACTCATTGGAAGAAAAATCCCTCTGGAAATAACCACATTCATATTAACATGGAATTATACTTTCGAAACAATTACTTTTATGTAAACGTTGAATGAATCTTTTTCCTGAAGTTCGAAAAATCACTCACTAGCAGCACTAGTAGTTCGGTAGGGACAAACACTGCCTAATCCTCATATAAACATATGGTAAAGTACAATTAAAAAAGAATGTTTTTAACTTTTAACTTTCTCTTCGAAAGATTCTCACATTTTTTTGTCAAAAATGGGGCAGTAGGAAATCAAAAAACTTTTTCCTGAAAAATAATCTCTCCTAAAAATATCCCTACTTTCAATCATACAGTGTGTTTGGCGGAGTACTGAAAGTAAATTGGAGGTTGGAAAATATACGAATAGAAACATTAGATTGATTTTTTGAGAAATCATAATTTCTCGTTGAACTCATATTTGATATCTTGAAAGAAATGTTTTTCGGTGTAGAAATCTGCCTTTACCTTCGAATATTTTTTCTTCTTCCTACTCACTTGCCCACGGACTAATAGCAAATTATGCTTTATGGAAATTATACTATCACCTACGTCAATCGTGTTCTGGTTATATCTCTTTGTTTACATAATTATGATAATAACCAATTAAACATTCGCCAATTTAGCGATGATTACGAAACAGTTGAGGTAGTCCCTGAAGCGATTAATGGATTTCTTTCGTCACTATTTCCTTCTGCAAACAATGAATGAATAGTGACAGAAAAAAGATGTCAATTCTGAAACGGCATTTTTCGTCGAGTATGTTCCGGAAACAAAATAATTTATATCACATTAACGCTTCGTCAGGCTCAATTTATTTGTTTCTTATAATGATCCGAGATTTTTAAGAGTAATTTAATCGTAACGGGTATATTTGTAATATCCGGGAACACAATTTCCTCTTGTCTGAATCAAGTTTTCGGAACAAAATAATATAATGTTTCATTTTGATAGGTAGAATTGGATCCTCTGGTGTGAAATAAATCTATTATAACTACTTTTTCCACACCAGAACACAATGTCATCAGGAGTTGACTAAAACTTTTAGTAGTTTTCAGTATAATTCATACTATCTTGTGTAATAATTATTGGGAAATTAATATTATTTTCATAAACAAATCAATCATCACAACTAATTATCATTCTTATCATGAAGTACTGTTCATATTTCAGTCAAAATATATAATTTTCAACAATTCAAAAGGTCGCTAAAGTATCGTCGATGTTAGTAAAAAGACAAATAAATGAGCTGGTTAGTTATCTTATGTAATCATGATTGGGAAGTTGGTTGACAATGTTTCGTGGTGTATTTCATCAGTTCGGACTTCCATTGTCTAATATAATATAAATTGATTTGAAATCCCTGAAAGAATCTGTAAAAAAATTAAAAAGATTAACCGAAAAATAATAAGTGTATTGAACAAAAAACTGAAATTACAAACAAATAACATACAAGCATGTATAATAATTTTATTAAACAAAAAACTTAAATTACAAAGAAATAACAAACTTTTCGATTATTCTTTTTAATTTTTTTACAAATTCTTTCAGGTATTTCAAATCAATTTATTTTATATTAGACAATAGAAGTCCGAACTGATGAAATACACCACGAAACATTGACAACCACCTTCAAACAAATAGTCCTATGCAGATATAATACACATGTGCCCGCGTTTTTCCAATCCTCGAAGCAGATCTGATATGCGCTTTTTGGTATGACCTTGAACTCTTTCAGCGATTCGGTTTTTATCTCCTCAATTATCAGAAAACGCCTTTCTTCCATAGTTATCTTCAATCTCGGGAACAGGAAAAAGTTGCAGGGGTGCAAGTCTGGTGAATACGGTGTCGAGGCGTCCAGGACACGCTTCGTCATTTAAATCTTCTCGGCCTTCTGTGAAGAGCTTGAACCACTTATGAACGTTTTTCTGACTCTGACTATAGCAAAGAATCGTCAAACACTACCTTTTATGCCTCTCACCAACAAGGTTAGATCAAGGTTAGAAAAATATTCAAGATAGACAATTTGACAATAAGAGATTTCAAGTTTTTGGTCGGTTTGAAAATGTATTGTGAAAAGCAGGGATAACATTTTCATGGAAAATGTGTACCTATTTTCCAAAATCAATGTAGTAGAATAGAAAAATGTATTTAGAATGTGTTTTTCTCAACAAACCTTAAATTTCGAAATTTGTACAAAATTCGAATCGATGAGCCAATATTTAAATAGCGATGATTGAACGAACCCGGATGATAATTTTCGAATAACAGTTTTTCTAGCATAGTATCAAAATACTTTGCCATAACTGAAGTAGAATGGTTGATTAGTTTATAGCTTCTTTTTGAATTGACTTTTTCATGATAAAATCGTATCCGTTTTGCAAAATTTAAATAACAAAATAGAAGAATAATAAATTATTATTTCTTGATGATACTTTTCGATTCACATTCATTTTGGCATTTACATAGAATCAGAATATTTTGAATTCAAGAAAACAGTTTTCAATATATTTTTTTAAATCAAACATTTTTTTATACCGCTTGGCTCCGAGCTCTCAAACTTCAGAGTCATCTTCTTGAAAAATAGATTAATAAAAAAGAAGTGGAAAAATGGCTGCTCTAAGGCATATTTCCCGAAAACTTTACAATTTGAGTTTTAAACCAGACAGTTACTCAAAAACTAGAACATGTGCTGCCTGTTTCCGTTTGCTAAATTATTCGGCAATCGAATATTGTAAGAACGTAAATTGAAATATTTTTTTGAGGTTATGTATTTTTGTTTGCAGCCGAAGAACAGAACCCTGCCCCTTTATTCTTCGACAAGCAAGTACAGCATCTGCTTCGTTCGCTGACCAGAGTTGATTTGGCCAAAGTAAATAGAAGAAGGAAAGTGGGGGACACAAAAATATCTGAACCAGAATACAAATTTATGACTGATGAACAACTCCAACAAGCAATCCAGGAAGCCGAAAAAACAACAGAAGAATTACTTCAAATACCTCCAGTAGTTGCAGTCCGTATACCAAAAAATAAGGTACTCTCGAGAGATCCTGCCTTGCAAGGATTGGACGAGAGCAAAATGGTTTTCACTGACATTACATTTGGCGTGAAAGATTCAGATAGATTGATCGTTGTTCGCGAGCCAGACGGTACACTCAGAGAAGCAGAGTGGGAGATGAGAAACAGAATAAATCAAATATACTTTCCAAAAAAGGAGAGATCTCTTAAACCCGCGAAGATGTTTTTTGGGAAATATCTCGAAAGCTTGTTGGACCGCAAAGAGTACGAGTTCATTTTAGACAGAGCATGCATAGAGTTTGAACCGAATGAGCCTAATTATCAGCAAGTGGTTTCAATAACTTACCAACACGCTAATGATAATAATGGTTTTGAACTGCTCAGATCTACAAGGCACTTTGGAGCAATGACGTTTTTTCTAGTTTGGAATAAGAATATTGACAACCTCTTACTGGAACTGATCGAGACAATCCATCTTAATGAAGCAAAAGAATTGTTGAAGCTGTTCTCAAAGATTCATAATGTTAATTTTGATTCCGACACTGAAATAGAAATGATAGAGGAGTATATAAAAAAATATTCCACAAAGAAGGCCACGCTTGAGTTAGCTATGCAGGCTTATAAAGACTTGGAGAAGCAGCGAAATGAAGTACAAAGTGCTGCCCATGGTTCTAATTAGTAAATTTAGAATTTAGAATTATTCTTAATTTCCTATTACCTGGTTTGTTTGGTCAATTTTTATAATTTTTGAGGTGAAACTGTTAAATGCTGAGAATATTAGGAGGTTCCTACATTTTTCATTCCATTTCATTTAGGTACCTCTTTTCGAAGTCTCGAAGGAAATTTCAATGAGATTGAGTAGAACAAACACCTTTGTGGTGGTGCCAAATATAAAAAAAAAATGTCTTCAATTCTACCCAAGTACTAGGAAGATTCACTACAAAAGTCAACTATGAATAAAATTTTTGAAGTAAACATGATGTTTGGAGAACTATTTATTCATTTACACATTTGTATCATGTATCAACAAAATCCGGGCTAGTAGGCCGAGGTGGTTTTATGAAACTTCTACTACCACAGGTTTCGTCTACTACTGCGGCAGACAGTGGTAAACGCATTCACTTGAAATGAATTATTTTCGAAATAAAACATTCGTGGGGCTTATTAGTTCCAGATAGATACAAAATTTAGGTCATAATCTAATAATTTTGAAAAGTTTGTGATTCCATCTTTGAAACCTCTCAAAAAAATTTGATTTATAACATTTATTCAGACGATTCTTCAGTGAGGTCGACTCATGAGACATCTAGTTTAGTTTGAAACACACTAGGAATCGACCGTCGCATTCTTAATGGAAACATTAATTTCAAGTCATTCACCGAATCGAACTACCGACAAATGTTATGTAACGAATCGTTCAATATTGATTTTTTGCGGAATTGACCTGCTAAAATAAATGAGATTTTTGTTGGCCGCGTGTAGGGCGATGGGAAATGCCCTGTAAAAGGACTTTTACTTGCGTATGACAGCTAACTGCGTTCCACAACGATCAAAATGCTTCTTTAGCCGTTCTACATAACGATTGCGGTCGTTGTGGTTCGACGAAAATGTCACTCATGACGTCAATACTTTCGCTCACGACAAGCTCTCAACGAACCCATCTGAAGAAGTGGGTCAAAGTGGACGTTGAGAATATTTCGGCGAGATTTTTGAAATCGTTTTCGAAATATGACATTCAAAGCTTAAATAAACGCTCCATAATCCATTCCGCTTCAGTTTACTACAGTAACACTCGCAAGCAACTGAGCGTGATCGTTGTGAACGCTTAGTGGAACGCACCATTAGTAACTTTTTTTTCTTAAAATTGGCTGAAGAAATTACATCACTGTAGCCACCTGATTGTCAAATTTGGAAATAAGCTAACTTTTTCATTTTCATAATTTGGGTTCGAGTCGGAAAATAATGTGTTGAAAATCAAACTGAAAGACATTCTCATGGAGCATTTATTAAAAGGAAAATTTGGGTGAGGTTTCTTGAGGATACTTTAAGGTTAGGCCAATTTTGTCTTATTTTTTTAGTCGAATTGTAATATGCACTTATTCCAACAATCCACTGAAATATGGCCCTCAGAAACATTTTCAAAGAGGAATATGTAGTGTATGGGGAGGCAGAGCTGTGGACCGATCGCGGTCCTTACTAAAACAGCAATATCTGTATCAAAGAAGGGAATATGGAATGTTGATCGTTAGAGCTCTTCGAGGCGTACTTAAAATAAGATATCTGCTGTTAGGAGGAGCTGTGGCGGGTGGAGGAGCTTTACAGAAGGCGAGAATGTTATAATAAATAAATTATATAAATAATACAAACAAAGTAGCAAAAAAAACTACAACAAAATTTAGGTAGAATCAGTCTTGATGCAAATTGTAAGTTTTAAGAATCCATATATCCATTTCTCACTACTGTAAACTCGTAAGTTAAACACATACTATGAGTTTGCAGGTTCATGCACAAATGTTACCACTGAAAATTGATGATACAACTGATCAATGTTTTATCTCAAAAGACTGATGCATAAATCCTCTCTTAACTGATAGATCTAAGAAAGTGTACTATCAAAATAAGATACACAATTCATATAATATTTCCAAAACTTCTTAGAACGTGATATAATTTATTTATGTCTCTGTTTTTAACAATGAACAATATTCAAATGCAATGTAAGACTTCTATATTTGTAATGAAATAGCTTTTAACTCTCCTGCACATCTAGATGTAGAAGTTTTTAATAATCTTCTGTATAGTAGGTATAAAAAAATATGACACATTGAAAGACTATTTTGCACTAACTTCTTGACAGAGGTTTACATTTTTATTATTTGTCTTTGTATGTGTAGTGTCCTCAATTCTTATTGTTTAATGTTGTTTTTTAATATTTCCGTGCATGTGAAACTGTGAAAGGGAAAAATAAAATATAATTATTATTATTATTGGTCAATTAACTGTTTTCTGTCTCAACAGAAATATAGTGAATGGAAAGATGGATTACCAGATTTGAAGTGGCTAGATGATGTTCTTCCTGATAATGATAAATGGCAACAATGGAGAGGCAATTTGGTTGATTTTAAGGATAACATCAAAAACAATGTTCAAATGGGTGAGTTCATGAATTTAAAAAATACTAAAATCCATAAAAAATGATTATCTGAGATTATTCTCCTGACTGCAGATCCTAAAATAAAAGCTTTGTCTGAGGCCAAGTATAAAGAATTTCGAAATTGGTTTGACCAAAGATTGGATGATGCTATTGCAGCCGCAGAGGCTCATGGACCTGCTGTGCCAGCAATTGAAGGTATATTTAATCTAACTTCCTATCTGAGTACATTCTTTCTTTTTTCATCATTTTAAATTGCATTCGCTTTTCTTTTGTTTAGGTGGTTTTTATGCTGTATACGAGTTTTTAGACAGACTGTACTCAGGTATGCTACTAACAAACGAGATTCTGTTACCGTTTCAACCACTGTAACTAATTTTCAGAGAGTAAAGAGGATATAAAAAACAAAACTGTAGTATATGCAAAACCATTTGCCAGATCTGAGTCTGACGATGAAAAATCCAGAAAAGAAACTCAGGATAGGCTGAACCTCATCCAGGATGAGATGATGCAGACTCAGATAAAGTACCAGCGAGAATTAGAACGTTTAGAAAAAGAGAACAAAGAGCTGAGAAAACAGAACCTGTTGCTGAAACAGGGCAAGAAACCAATCACTAGGAAAATAAAACGCAGCCTCATTGACATGTATAGTGAGGTGCTGGACGAACTAGCAGATTTTGATAGTGGATACAATACTCAGGACCAACTGCCGAGGGTTGTCGTGGTAGGAGATCAGAGCAGCGGCAAAACCTCTGTTTTGGAGATGATTGCCCAGGCGAGAATATTTCCAAGAGGTGCGGGTGAAATGATGACAAGGTGAGCCATATATACAAATATTGCTTATGGTAATCATTTTTTATCGGCTCGCATTAGTTTTTGAAAAATGCTTCATTAAACTGGAGCATTTTTGTTCGCTGGTCACAAATCTGGAGTCAAAACTTGTCTTTCAGAGATGAAATCAGTAAAAAGTTGAAAACTTGACTATTGCATGAAATCAATTTGTAGTAAAACTTATATAACAACCTTTTTTTAGGATTGGATGTTGTGGACTTTTGTTCACTCTACACTTTAATTTTCTCAGAGTTGAAGGTAGATCAGCACTTCATAATTGTTTTTGAAACCAAATGATACACATAATCCGTGATATTACTTACAAATAATAAAAAAAACTCTAGTGGAGTGATGATATCATTTAATACATGATTTCAGAACTAAGGGTTATTTTGATGAAAAATAAATTTTTGATTCTGTGAAACCTTTGAAGTTTCAACCATTGAACAACTGTATCTCCGAAAGTAAACCAGAGCATCAAGTTTTCATTTCAGATTTGTGATCAGGGAACAAAATTTTTATAATTATATCGATTAAATTTTCTGCAAATATTAACAAGAGTCATGAAAGTGAGTATTTACCATTATTCTTCGTTGTGAAAATTGTTGACACAGTATTTTTTAGAGCTCCAGTGAAGGTAACCCTTTCAGAAGGCCCTTATCACATAGCCCAGTTCAGAGACTCGACCCGAGAATTTGATTTATCTAAAGAGTCTGATTTGGCTGATTTACGCAGGGAAGTTGAACTTCGGATGAGAAACAGCGTGAAAGGTGGCAAAACTGTGTCAAGCGAGGTCATTTCAATGACAGTTAAAGGTAAAAAATAGTAGGTATTTCTACTTTTTCGATACTTTCATTGCTGGGATTTAGCTTCTTAATAGAAACTCAGATAGTTGATTAGACTGTACATGAATGCATATGAACATGAAATCATTCATTTTAGTGTTTCAATTACTATTAACTGGCTAACCCATTTTACAAATTAGAATAACAATGAAATCTTATCTTAAGAGATACATAGTCAGTTCAATGAGGAAAAAGTTTATCATTTTAGATCATGGTGATACATCAAAGTCCATATAAAAAAATAAAATTGATGTTTTACAACTTGAAATATTGCAGTGAGATTATGGTTTTTGATGAATTTTCAATTAACGAAAAAAAATTTAAGCTGAATTAGCCAATTTTGGTTCTTTTCAAATATCTCTGGAAGCAAGTGGAATTTCCTAAACATATTTCAAATGAGCTCTAAAATGGGAAACTTTCACCTAATTCAACAGTCTTTGTTTCTTTTGTTTCCGATTTTTTCATGCTGGCTCTCCTTATCTCGAGACACATTGTACATATAAGACACACATTAAAAAAATGCATACCTGTTATATATACATATACATAAAATATTGGAATTGAAGACTCCTGATCTTGGATGCATTTATGCTGAATATATCAGGGTTTTATAAAATCTTCATTTTGTTGAGTGTAAATGAATGAGAATAATTGGAATTGCTGGTAGTACAAACTGAAATTTCCAAAGCTTCCGTTCTTGGGCAGTTGATTGGCCAACAAGGTTTTTTATAGATATTCACTATTTTTTCAATGTGATCACAATAGCAAGACCTACTTTGAAAAGTACGATATCTCAAAAAATTCTCTTGAACACATTCGTTTTGTTCATATTGTGGAAAGCAGACAACAGAACAGTATTCAAGAATTGATCTCACATGTTATCAGTAAATTATTTTCACGATATTTTTGACGTACCTAAATAAATTTCGTTATTTTCTATTGTAATGGAAATTGAAACTTGAGGTTAATAAATTTTATTGTTTCAATATATTCTTGGAGTAAAATATTTTATTATTATTTAATCTTTGTAGGTCCGGGACTTCAGAGAATGGTTTTAGTTGATTTACCAGGTATAATCTCGGTAAGTATAGTTTTTTCCTTTCTTTGTGAAACTGAGTTGTGTGTATTTTGTAGACGCAGACCACTGATATGGCAGCTGACACAAGGGAAAGCATCAAACAAATGACTCAAGCATACATGAACAATCCCAATGCCATCATTCTTTGTATACAGGTTGGTCAAATATAACTTTGGTGTTGAATTTCTGTCTTAAAACTTGCTTACTATTCAGGACGGTTCTGTAGATGCAGAGAGAAGCAACGTAACAGATTTGGTAGCTACCTGTGACCCAGGTGGGAAGAGAACAATTTTCGTTCTGACAAAAGTTGATATGGCTGAGGAAAATTTAACTGATCCCAATAGAGTGAGTACTTTCTGTATGTAGCTCAAGTCCAATACGTGCATTTTTCATCATTCTTTAGATCAGGAAGATATTGTCTGGTAAATTATTTCCAATGAAAGCATTAGGATATTTTGCTGTTGTCACAGGAAGAGGACGCAAAGATGATTCCATACAAACCATTAAAGAATATGAAGAACAGTTTTTCCGAGGATCAAAATTATTCAAGTAAGTTATTTAAGAATAAAATAAAAGCCAATAAATTGAAACACTATTATACTGTATTAGCACCCTCTTCTGATAATTTATTCATTGATACACTATGGAAGCAAATGAAAGTGATGTAATTTTCCTATGATGTTCATCCCATTTTCCACCTATTCGATGGACTTAATAACTTTTTTTCAAAACTATGATCACTTGAAACAGATTTATGAAATCTTGATAAATTACATTGTTTTATTAAATGTCAAATCCTGATGAATCTGTTGAAAGAATATAAAATATATTGTGAGGTATAGTAGGGAGAATC